>CAUYON010066811.1:0-17090 GCA_963573935.1 Arctocebus calabarensis | reverse complement strand
GTACATTGGTGCAATCATAGGGCAGAATGTGCTTCATATACAATCAGAAATATTTTGATCATACTGTTAGAGATAGCCTTCATGGCATTTTCTTGATCACTATATAAAGACATTGATACTCTACATTTAATAAGTTTTACCAGTACACCGCTAAGATGCACCATAGGTGTGATGCCACTAATTGCCCTCCCTCCACCCATTCTCCCCTCTCCCCTCCCCTCCCTTTCCCCTTTCCCTGTATTCTTGTGCTATAATTGGGTTTTAGCCTTCATATGAAAGCTATAAATTAGCTTCATATTAGGGCTGAGTACATCGGATACTTTTTCTTCCATTCTTGAGATAGTTTGCTAAGGAGAATATGTCCCAGCTCCATCCATGTAAACATGAAATAGGTAAAGTCTCCATCTTTCTTTAAGGTTGCGTAATATTCCATGGTGTACATGTACCACAACTTATTTGAGCAGGACTTTGAAAACCGTCTCTGGGTTTCTTCTCTCTACTTTCTCTCTTTCTCACAAGTCTTAGTTCATGTTGATGGTAATCAGCATGCCCACTTCTCCCTTTGGTGGAGGATTTATTTTCATTTGCTTTTTTTTTTAGAAGTAAAGGGAATTTCATTTTGTTTTAAAGGAAACTAATCCTTTGTTTTAAAATGCAGAAATTGCAGAAAATGACTGGAATACTGGAATAGGGGAATTCCAAGTTAGCCTCCCATGACTTCGGATTCATTTCCTCCCCCAGGTACTTAGACAGTGTGACCAATAAAGACAGCACGCTACCTCCCATTCCTCACCTCCACTCCTTGCTCAGTGACGATGTGGAGCCTTACCCCGAGGTAGACATCTTCAGACTCATCAGAACTTCCTATGAGGTGGGTGTTATTTTCTAGTTGAGTGTTCACAATACTCTGAGATCACTATGAAGGGCTCATCTGGATCCTGCACTTCCATTGCTAACCTGTTGTTCTGTGCTGCTTTGACAGAATTCCACAGACTAGGTAATATATAAAGATGAGAAGTCCAAAATCAAGGCACTGGCATGTTAGGGCCCTATCTCTCAGTTTCCAACATGGTGCCTTGAATTTCTCTCTTGCTTTTTCTTTTGGTTTTTTTTTGTTTGTTTGTTTGTTTGTTTTTTGAGATAAAGTCTTACGCTGTTGTCCAGACTAGAGGGCCATGACTCTAGTCTAGCTCACAGCAACCTCAAACTCCTGGGTTCAAGTTATCCTGTTTTAGCATCCCTACTAGCAGGGACTATAGGCGCCTCACCATAATGACTGGCTAATTTTTCTATTTTTAATAGAGAATGGGGTCTTGCTGTTGTTCAAGCGGGTCTCGAACTCCCAAGCTTAAGTGATAAAGGGTTGCCCTGGCCTCCCAGAGTCCTAAGATTACAGGCATGAGCCAGCACACCCAGCCCAAGATGGTGCATTGAATGCTGCAGCCTCTAAAAGGGAAGAATATCATGTCTTCATATGGCAGAAGAGAGAACCCTCTCCTGAAAGGCCTCAGAACCAAAACTCCACCCATTAAATCCCACCTCACTACACCACTGGATTGGAAATTAAGTTCCAACATGAGTTTTGGAGGGGACAGAAACATGCACATCACAGCTTTACCTGCTTCATTTTACGCTGTGAGAACTACTTGCTGGAAATAAGCAGCTATGTGCTAGCTGTCAGCTTTGGTATTCAGAGGTGGGCAGTGAATGGAGTGTAGGATTGGGTGGATCTAATACCCTGGTAGCAAATGGCACAGCAAGCTCTGGCCTCTAGTTCTTTGCTGTGCCCACCGTGAACCCTGCTCTAGGAGCAGCTCGGATTCATCTCTGGGTGAACTGAGGAGGAACTGCTGAGAGTAGACCTAGGGAGACTGAGCTTCATAAATCAATTCACTCCCTATTCCCATGCTAAGCACTTAAGACTTCTCTGAAGTAGACAGTCTGTGACACTTAGAATACCCTGGCCCAGTCAGAGTAGGCCAGGCTCCTAAGATTCTTCCAAAATTGCTTGGCCCAAATGGGGGAGGAACCTGCTGCTCCATGATGACCCTGGACTCGACCTGATTCTATTCTGTATCCTTAACTCATAATGGGACAAAGACTGTTAATTACCTTTTTTTGATGATAATGATTTTTCAATATTTTCATTGAGACCTCCATATTTTCTTTTTGTTTGTTTTTGTTTTTGAGACAGAGTCTTACTATGTCGCCCTCGGTAGAGTGCCATGGTATCACAGCTCATAGTAACCTCAAAGTCTTGGGCTTAAGCAATTCTCTTTCCTCAGCCTCCCAAGTAGCTAGGACTACAGGTGCCCACCACAATGCCAGGCTGTTTTTTTTTTGATTGCAGTTGTCGTCGTTGTTTAGTTGGTCCGGGCTCGATTCTAACCTGCCAGCCTTGATGTATGTACATGCCTGGTGCCGTAACTGGGCTACAGGCATCAAGCCTCCATTTTTTTTTTTTTTTTTGTAGAGACAGAGTCTCACTTTATTGCCCTAGGTAGAGTGCTGTGGCATCACACAGCTCACAGCAACCTCCAACTCCTGGGCTTAGGCGATTCTCTTGCCTCAGCCTCTCGAGTAGCTGGGACTACAGGCGCCCGCCACAACGCCGGGCTGTTTTTCTGTTTTGCAATTCGGCCGAGGCCAGATTTGAACACCTTCGGTATATGGGGCCGGCGCCCTACTCGATGAGCCACAGGCACCGCCCAAGCCTCCATATTTGTTGAAAGCTAAACATTTTGTTTAGAATTATAAAAGTAGTACATGGTTATTATCGAAATTATAGAAAAAATATGAAGAAAAAAATAAACTACACTCAATGAGCATTTCACCATATTTCCATCAAGTATATTTTTAGGTCCTACTAAATCCTGTTTTATCACATTCTGTTATTCATTAAAATGTATCATGAGCATTCTCTAACGTATTAAGTATTGTTTAAAGGCATAATTTTAATAAGTTAATTTAACTGATCCCCTTTTGCTGGATATTTACTTTGGTTTCTTCCAAATTTTCAGTATTATTATTATTCATTCTGTGATAAACTTAAACCCAAATATCCTATCTCTGATTATTTTCTTAGATTCACACAAATAATTCACAGCAACAGATTTAAAAAAGAATAATTTCTAAGCTCCTGGCACAGACTGTCCAGTGTCCATAAATGTTGTCCCAATTTATAATTTCACCATTAGAGATTAAGAGTGGCTGGTTGGGCCAGGCAAGGTGGCTAACGCCTAGATTCCTAGCAGAAGGATAGCTTGACGTCAGGTGTTTGAGACCAGCCTCAGTAAGAGCAAGACCCCCTTCTCTACTAAAGATAAAAAAAATTAGCTGGGCCTGATGGTGTATGCATGTAGTCCCGGCTGCTGGGGAGGCTGAGGCCGGAGTTCACTTGGGCCTCTGAGTTTGAGGTTGCTGTGAGCTGTGATGTGAGCTGTGATGGTGTCACTACACTGCAGTCCCCAAAAGGAGGACGCTTGACTTCATCCTCTGTAAAACTGGTTACTATCCTAATGCATTGTTTAAAATTCACTGCCTTCGCACTTTTGGATAGTACTCTGTCAGAAATATTGGATGATTTATTCTTTTAGGAAGAAAGCCCTTATGATTGTGGGTAATAGTTAAACCTATGGAGTGTTTTTCTGAAGGCATCCTTTACTGTTAAGATAACTCTAGACCCAAGTAATAAAGCTCAGTATGTGAAAACTCAGCTTTATTCTGGACAGCAGATAAACTCACATCATGCGAGGTCGGCACTTCGCTCATTTTTAATGGGAAAGAGAAGAGGCTGAGACGAGACCAAGGGTTGGTTTCCATTTACGTCCCATCTGGCTGAGCCCTAATGGTGGCCCTCAGGCTGCCAAACGTCCTATCACAGGTCCCAGCAGCAGCTTCCTTCCTCTCCCTGGGAAAACAAGCCCTCTGCTTATGTCAGTGTGCAAGTCACCTGGGCTTTCAGTGCACGATGGCAGGTCAGCGGGTGCTCCGTCGTGTGCTGGAGTGTCACTGCTTGCTCCCGTTGCCAGTGGCTCTCCAGTGCCTGCACATCAACTCAAAGAGGACACCACACTCTCCTGATGATGGTTTTTCCCCTCTCCTAAGCATACATTGGTGGTTCTCAATCCCTCCTGCGCATTAAACCACTTTAAAAAAAATTTTTTTAGGGCTGGGCTTTTAAAAATATTAATTCCCAGGCCTCATTCCAGACCAATTAAATCTGAATCTCTGGCATAAAGCCTAAGCATAAGGATTTTTCTTAAAGTTCCCCGGCAGCCTTGTAGCCACTTGAAGGGAGGAACCACATTGCCAGAACTTTTAATTTTTTAAGAGAAGTTGGAAGTTTTGATTTTATTTAATTTTCCTAATTTTTTAAATAGTCCTTAGGCCAAACAATATACATCACGGACCTTTTAGCCTGCTGGCTGTCTGTTCATAATTTCTGCTTTGGAGCAACTTTTAAAATAAATTCTAAGTAAAAATATAGTGATGCTGAGTACTGTGTTAAAGCTTTTCATAGCTTCTGAGAATTCATAATCATAAGCCTGATAATCTATGTGTTAATCTACCCTCCACCTGCAGCTCAGCAAGGCTGAGTAACTTGTCCAAGGTTACAGTGGCTTGGAGCTGGGATTCAGATCCCAAGTATGTCTGTCTGGAATGTGTTTCTCATTATTTCTTATGACAGAACCAGCCTGTTAAAGCTACAGCTACTGGCTTGGCACCCATAGCACAGTGGTTATGGCACCATCCACATACACCAAGGCTGGCGGGTTTGAACCCAGCCCGGGTCAGCTAAACAACGACAACTGCAATTAAAAATAGCCAGGTGTTGTGTCAGGCACCTGTAGTCCCAGCTACTTGGGAGGTTGAGGCAAGAGAATCACTTAAGCCCAAGAGTTTGAGGTTGCTGTGAACTGTGACGCCATGGCACTCTACCGAGGGCGACATGGTGAAACTGTCTCAAAAAAAAAAAAGCTACAGCTATTGTTTGGTCAGTTCACTCAGGATGTTGAAGCTGACTAAAATGTTTTCTGTCATATGGTACTTTCTTTTCTTTTTTGAGACAGAGTCTCACTCTGTCACCCTGGGTTCTGTGCTGTCATAGCTCACAGCAACCTCAAACTCAGGGCTGAAGCGTTCCTCTTGCCTCAGCTTCTGAAGTAGCTGGGCCTATCGCACCCACCACAATGCCTGGCTAGTTTTTCTATTTTTACTAGAGACGGGGTCTCACTGTTGCTCAGGCTGGTCTCAAACTCCTGAGCTCAAGCAATTGGCCTGTTTCTGCTTCCCAGAGTGCTCAGATTACAGGGGTGAGACACTGTGCCTGGCCAAGACATGGTACCTTGAAGAACATAAAATATAAAAATATAGTACAAAAATTATAATATGATATACTTTAATGTAAAAATTACATTTCTATATAAAATATGGGCCTGCTTTCCAGTAAACGTTTATGAGAGTACTGTGATATGAATACAGCCATGACTTAAGACTTCTTTAAAGAGCAGAAAACCCCAGAGGGGACATGTCATTCAGTGATCGTGAGACTCCAACAAGCAGCCTTCCCCTTACTTCATATCCTTGTCCCTCCTTGTCATCCTGCCTCCTTCCCCTCCTCCCCTTCCTCTTCTCTTCCCCTCCACATTCACTCCCACCCAACACTGCAGTGCAGGCCTGTGGACAGATACTACCTCACAGGAGAAGGCAGGGTACAGTTCGGGGAAACGCGTCTTCACTTGCATTTGAGAATCCCGCTCTTACCTCTTGGTCTGAACCTCTCAAAACTCACTACTTTTCTGTATGTCCAAAGCTGCATTCCATTGATTTTTCCCCTCTCCCACCCATTCTTCCAAGACAGAGCCTCATTCATTACTTTAATTATTTGGAGATTTTCTGATTAAAGAAAGGAATCTCTAAGATGCAAATGGCGCCCAGCCCTCTGCTAACAGTAGTAAACCCCGTTCTGCATACCAGGGAAACAAGTACTCCACAAATAGGGGAACACAAAGGCATTTTTGAGCATAATTTGATGCCGTAGTCTTGGTTAAAAACACAAATGAACCATAGACTTGCTATTAGAAACAATGCCTTCTTTTACCTTGCTCAGATCATTCCGTGGACCTGTGCACCCTAAATTGAGTTGTAGTGGTGTTTTCTTTTGTTTGTTTTTAAAGCTCTAACATTTAAATATTTCAAGTCTCCTCTGGAAGATTTAGAGAGGAGAGGCCTATTAGACTTGGCCCCTGTGGTCTCCTTTTAAAATCTGAATCTGTTGTCCAGCCATCCCTATCTTCCCAGTAATACAGGGAAAGCTTTGAAGGATAAAGTAAGTCACAAAGAGACTTCTCAAAATGAGCGGGGCAGCTCTTGTCCTTCAGGAGCAAGGGAGTGGGAGAGGCTAGAGATAGGAACTTGAGACAGGCTCATGTCCACCTCATTCCTTACTCTGAGCTCATTGTTCCAAGTCTGTTGGGCAGCAAAAGGGGGCATCTGCGGACAGGGTGGAGGAAGGTGGTGAGGGATGAAGGGCTGCATGCCTGCACGGGGTTCCTTAGTCGGTATCAGTAACCCCCCCGCAAAGTAACAAAGAGAAGTATTGCCTGCACTGAAAATCGCCTCCCTGCTCAGAAAGAATTTAGAAATTAGATTGGAAAACTAGAAACAGGCCACAGACGCATTTGGATAAAAATGGAGTTGGAAGAGAGATATAGATGAAGATGGATAACTTTGTTTATTGTTTAAGAAAGGGAGATGTTAGAAAATTCAAATAATGTTAGGATCCCTTCCCCCAGTGCTAAATTCTGTTTATTGGGAAAAGTATCGCAGTTACTTAAGTGAATTAATTCGTTCTTTTTTGTGGAACTAAAATGTGCAGTGCCGGGGAGAAGATACTGTATCTAGACCTTTGTCTTTGGGGTAACGGTTCCAGATATACTGAGCTAAATTTTGTTTGCCCCCGTTTTAGCATTTCATTCTGCCAGAGCCCCTCCCCACAAGAAAAGTTGTAGAAGAACTCCTTTCCCTGGCTGTTCTCATTGCTCACTCTCCTTTAGAAATTCCCTTGGAAGGAGGCAACTCGGAGTTCATTGTTTCCTTTTAGGTTGGGACCATCTGCTCTGGATGGAAAGGCCCTTGTGTTCTGTCTCTGGAGAGTCACAGAGGCCGTCTGAGAAAGGGGTCCTGCCCAGCAAACAGCAGGATCCGTTTCTAGCTGAGGGGGAGATATTCATTAAATATAAAATACACAGGGCTCTTTGAACGTCAGGTTTGAGAGGAAACAGCTCTTTCTCTTTAGCAACCTAAAAAGATTACCAAGCCAATGTTTAACGTTAGTCACTATTGTTGGTCCTTTATATTAATATATCTTTATCTCTAACAGCAGCTTTGCAAGGATAGTTTTGGGGTCTCATTTTGCGAAGGATGGAACTAAAGATCACAAACAGGTGAATTGCCCAGTCACATAAGCTATTAATTAGTGACGAAACAAGAATTTGAATCAAATTTTGTCGTGCTTTTTTATTCTCTGTTCTACACAGAGACGAGGAAGACTTTAGTTCCTGTGTTAGAACTGTAAGAAGTGGCCTTACAAAGCTCCCTGAGGGCCTCAGACCACTTGCAGCTCAGCCCCATAGAGCGCTGGTGGCTTATTTAATCTCTCCAAGCATTGGTTTGCCCTGTTGTAAAATGGAGATAGCACTCCCAAATCACTGTGATTATTATAAGGTGCAGATGACATGTTAATGTTCCTGACAGTTATAGGTATAATAAAATTTAATTTCCTTCTGCCTGAGAGCTAGTGTTTTTTCTTGATTACAGGTACACTACGGGCCAGTTTGAAATAATAAATCCAATCCGCCATCATTAAGGCATGTACTTTGCAATGGATGCTGACTGCTTTTCTATTAGGATCAAATGACTTACTTTCCCTGTGGGAGTCTTTCTTTCCCAGTAGAAGATATAATCTCAGAGAGAATTAAATGTGATTGGTTTTCTGTTATTAATAGCAACACCTACCAAGTCTTGAATTTTATCTTTTCAGTGGAAATAGATATTGCATCTTTAGGGTTGAAAGGAATCTAGTTCATTCTTTGGAAGGCAATGCTTTGGAAATGAGAGGTTTTTCCCATAATCTTCCATTTGTTAGGTCAAGACTCACTCACGCGTGACTGGTGGAAAAGCAACTGGTCAGCGTCAAAGGTGCCCATGTACTCTTTTGTTCTGATTATTAGAATGTATGCTTGGATCAAAACCAATTCCCAGGATTAGTCCTTGCAAAACAGGGAGAAAAGGTACTAGAAAAAGTATACTCTTTTGACTGTAAACCCCAACTTGGAAAGTATGATAGTTCAGTCTGTGAGACGTGTCATTTATAGGGTTGCCAGGTAACATATAGGACTAGTATTGACTGGGACTTAGAGTAAAAATATTACTCATCATTTATCTAAAATTCAAATTTACCCGGGCTTCCTGTATTCCCTGTATTTTTATTGGATGCTTCTGGCAAACCTCACCATTTAGTGGACACCTTCCATGCTCTCCAGGAAGTAGGAGAGGTGACATGCGGAGGGGTCTCCCAGATTTGGGGCTGTGAGCACAGGTTCTAGAATCCAACAGCCTGGGCTCAGACAAGGCTCTACCACCAGCAGTTGATGGTTGTTACTAAACTTCCAGTTCCTTGTCTCTGAAACGGACGTAGAGAGAGCACATACTTCATGGGATTATGATGAGGACTCCCTGTGTTCGGTAATGTTTTCCAAGCCCTTACTATGAGTCAGTACTGTTCTAGGTTCTGGTGGACACAGTCTTTGCCATCCTAGGAAGTGGCGATTGATTTAGTAAGAAAAAAACAAATTGTAAGGTGGTGATACATGCCAATAAAAGGAACGTGGCAGGGTGGAGGCTGTGGGTGAAGATTTCTCTGAAGGTTTACTTTTCTGAGGAGGGGACAGATAGCAGAGACACACATGTCATGGGGGAGCAAGCATGTGGCTGTCTGGGAGAGGTACATGACAACCCTCAGGCCCTGTGTGGAGGCCACTGCACTTAGAAGTGATGAGTAC
The DNA here is from genome assembly GCA_963573935.1 of Arctocebus calabarensis. Taxonomy (NCBI): domain Eukaryota; kingdom Metazoa; phylum Chordata; class Mammalia; order Primates; family Lorisidae; genus Arctocebus; species Arctocebus calabarensis. The sequence goes on along the minus strand of CAUYON010066811.1, from coordinate 8,025 downwards.
AGAGGGTGGCGGCTGATCAGACAGGTCACTGTGGAAGGTGGGGAGAGCATGTAGGGCTCATAGGCCTTGGAGTTTTATCCTAAGGGAGATGAAAACCACTGGAGTTTTGGACAGTGAATAGTGTTACCAGCTGCTGGTTTTGGAAGGACCACTTCTGCAGCTAGGGGGGAAATAAAGGTACAAGGCCTGGAGGAAGCCAGGAAGCAAGGCGATCACTGTAGAGGCTATTTTAAGAGAGGACAGTGACTTAGACTAGGGAGCTGAAAAGTGGAGGTGGTAGAGAGTGGTTGGGAATTCCTAGGGTGTAAGTGTTGATAACGAGATCTAGAGATTTCTCATGGCACGGATATACAGAGACCCTGTTTTTATAGTTTCTGTTCAACACACTCATGTATGGAACTGTTAATGCAGATCAAAGTCAGGGGGTCCCTAGCAACCCAGAGGGCCCCTGTGCCCCTTCCTGCTACTGCTCACACCACCAAGGTTAGTAACTCCCCAGACTTTTAAACTAGAGATGAGGTTTGCCTGTTTGTTAACTTCATATATGTAGAACTTATCAGAGTCTACTTTTCTGGTTCTGGGTTACTTGGCTCAGTATGATGATCGTGAGATTTAAACATACTGTTCTCACCGCTGAATCGTAATCCTTTGTGTGACCAAGGCTATTACTCTGTTAGTAATGAGCATTTGAATAGTTACTTGCTTTTAGCTAATAGCATCACTATTATTAGTATTTTGGTTTATAGCTTTGGCAAATACACGTGTGTGTGTGTGTACGCATGTGCTTTTCTTTGGAGAATATACTTAAGCATGGAATTTCTGGGTCACAGGAATGCATCTGTTCAGATTCGGTAGACAAATTTCCAAGTGGTTGTACCAGTTGACACTCCAACCAGCAGCATGTGAGAGTTTGGTTGCGCCCTGCCCTTGTCTGCACTTGATATTGTCTCTCACCTTGTCCTTTACCCTTTAAAGATAGTCAACCATTGCTGTCTTCATTTTAGCGGGTTGAGCTTCATGCTTTAGGCAGAGTTTATTTTTCTTCAGCATCGATAAGAGATATAAAACTTTACAGATTTTCCCTCTGCCTTCAAATATAAAGACTTGTTTGGCCTTTGAAATTTAGCTTAACAAACCTTTAGGCAGAGCCAGGCATTTTGGAGCCAGCTACCTCCAGCATCTATCACCTGGAGACATACAGCATACATTTCTGGAGCAGATGGACAAAGGCTGCTGAACTAATGATCAGAGGCAAAGACTCTCACACAAGGGTGGAGGTTTCCTCCAACCTCTTGGTCTAGCAGCTAGCCTTAGATTACATACTTCCTTTCTTCTTATTAAGAAAATTCTTCTTCTGAAGCATTCTTTCCACACACATAGCCTTACTTAGCCCTTCTTCTTGGTGAACTATTGAGTTAAGGAAGACACATTTGACTTTGAAGTTGAGTTCAACTTCAGGTGCAAAGAATTTCCAGATACTTATTTGTAGTCACTAGATGGGTTTAAACAGTCAAAAAAGGTATAGGCTAGAATGCCTGTCATCTGACACATCATTTTTTACCTGTGTAGAAGGGTGCGTTTCAGCCTCTCTGCACACATCACGCTGTGTACTCTAGCAGATTTTTATAGAAATACCAATATTGCTCCTTTCCAGAAATTTGGAACTATCCGGGCAGATTTGATTGAACAGATGAGATTCAAGCAGAGACTGAAAGTGATCCAGACATTGGAGGATACTACGAAACGCAATGTGGTGAGTCCTTTGAGAAACAGCGGACAGTCATCTGTCTCCCTCCTTCCTCACACACCTGCCTGCTCATACGTTCCTGCTTGACCGGACCCAAGATGGCTTAAAAGAGGAAAATTAGGGACTTTCCCAATATGACATTTTTTTTGAGTTTGTAAAATTCATTGTGCTTTTTATTTTTATAGGTACGAACCATTGTGACAGAAACTTCCTTTACTATTGATGAGCTCGAAGAACTTTATGCTCTTTTCAAGGTGAGTTTCAAAGTAAATTCATGCCCATTCAAAGGAGTAAAAGCGTGCACTGTAACAATTCAGTTCTTGGTTTTTCTGTGGAATTATTATGGGATAGCATGAATCTCCACACAGAGAACAGTAGAGCTGAGAGTCCAACACTGGAGTACTTAATATGAAATATAAACATATTCTTATAACTAGCTTAAGTTCTTGTTTTTGCTCCTTCAGGCTCCAGGAAATTTTAGCAGTTTCCTTGGACCTAAGGAAATAAGTTGCTGCTTCATAATATTCACTAAAACAACAGCTAAAATTCTTGTACATTGTCATTTCCTATATTAAGCCTTAAAACACCCTTACAAAGAGATCATGCGTTTGCAGCTAGAATGAGGAGAATGTTGTTACCATGTCTAAGGCAGTCATTTTCAACTGGTGTGGCTGGTGTACCATGACAAGACCTTAGGGGTGCTGCAAAAATTTGTAAAGATGAAAATTTTTATTTCTGAAAGACGTTCACAGCACAGTATATTCTTTTTTTTTTTTTTTTTTTGGATCAACATAATTTAAGTGCGCCATGGAAGTGAGATAAAAAAGGTTGAAAACCACTGGTGTAAGGAAAAGCATAATTGGTTAAATTTCTGTGATTTCCATTTTATAATTCATCCCCCACCAATCTTGACTTTGAATAAAAAAGTAGTATGTTATTTAAAAAGGAATGTATAATAGTTTTCTTCTAGAAAATGTTTTTTGTGAGAACCATCATTGTCAACATCATGGGTTAAAATGTGGCAGTTGACAGGAAAGAAAATGTTTAGACGATGCCTTGTATGCAAGTGCCAATTTTATCACCATCTCTAAGTACGGTCAGAACTAAATTTGGCTGTTCTGAGCACTGCAAAGATAGAACAGAAGAAAACATAAAGGAACAAACATATGTAAGAGCTGAACACTTGTGAGCTGAACACTTGTAACCGTCACAGTCAGAATGTGGTTGTAATGAGCATAGCTATGCGGTGGTCTTGCTCAGATTTTCACTTGGCTGTGGGCGCTGAGGGGGCACCACTGTTTTCTTTAGTTTTGTTTCAGTAGAGCCTGGTAAGTGCTCTAGTATGAGTCCTAGTGTCTCCCTCCTAGTAGGTGTTCCAAACGCGTGTATTGAATTTGTACCTACATTAGTGATCAGTCCCCCGTGAAGCCCAGTCCCTGTGTTTTTCTGATGAGGAAGCCAAGGTCCAGAGAAGTGGCGGTGCTCCCAGCCTCAGTGTTGGTTAGGGTGCCCTTCATGCGGCAGCCACACCACCAGCCGTGGGCAAGAGCATCACCACTATTCAAGCATTTGATGGCCTGTGGTATGCCGGCTCATTAATGTCACATGTGTTAAACATCTATTGCTAATTGCTTGGCTGTAAATTGGTTGTCCATAAGGAAGGGGCCCCTCTGCTTCATAAAGGAAAGATAATGATCCAACTGAGATCAGATTTTAAAGGGATGCTTCCGACCTGAAGAAATCTTCTTTATGGGGTGGTAGGTGGTAAGTGGTAGGATTCTTCTAAACAGAAGTGATAGAAGCAGCTGGAGGCAGCAAGACCCCAGACAGGTAAGAGAAAGGGCTATGACAGTAGCCAGAAGAGGCTGACTGAGGGCCAGAAGGAAAGGGAGCAGGCTACTTAAACAGAAGTCCCAGATCCAGAGGTTGTTGAAACCATGTCTTACCTGGGCTGTGCACGTCAAGGGAACAAGAATATGCTCAAGAAAGCAAGATTTCTTCCTATTCAAAGCCCTGCCTTAAAGACGTGGTGACAAACCCAAGTTCTCCAGCTCTCTGAGCATAGAAAAAGCAACTTACGGCCGACCCTTGCTTGGTGTCTGGCGTTGTATGGAGTCTCTGGCACTGTGAATCTAAGAGAAAAAAATCTTCACTTATGGACTGTGTCTTGGTTCTCTGAGACATTTTAATTGGCTATACTTTCACAAACATTTACTGAGTCATTGCTATGTGTCAGGCACCCTGTCAGACCCCTTAGTCCTTTAAAAAGCCAATATATGGATGCTTTCCTGGAGACGGGGTGCAAAGGAATGATGGGGAGGCTTTCCTGGAGACGGGGTGCAAAGGAATGGCGCCTCCCAAAGAGCTCACTGCATAGACTTTGGGGTAACGCTCGAAGGGACAGAATATTCCAGAATGCCTCAGCTGGATTCGGTGGAACATGTAGTGCAGGGCCCCTTTGCCTGGTTTCTCTTGAACTCCTTTTAAACTGGTCTTTCTGTTTCTGTGTCTGGGCCCCTAGCCCACAAATGATGGCCTATGAGGTATCATCAGACACAGTGGAGGTGGCTTATTTTCTGCTGGTGGTTGAGAGCCGCAGGAAAGTGCCTGCATCCATGTCGAGGCCTGGTTGAGCATCACTTGGGTGCTTGGGAGGGTAACCATTATCAACTGATGCCACCGAGGTAAAGAGGACCCCTCCCAGGGGAGTATCACCGACACGCCCCTGCTCACAGAGAGTGGCTGGCTCCACACATGCTAATTCAGAGAACCGATCAGTCCAGCCACTGACCTCGGTCATCCCTCTGCCTCCGCCCCGCAGCCAGCAGTGCAGTCCCGGGCCCTGCCGAAGTTTGACACAGCCTCCTGCACCTGCCGAGCCGTGCTGCGGCCTGGTGCCGCCCTCCACTTCTCCTTCCTCCTCTCTTCCTTACTCACGCCTCTCTTTTAGCTCATCCACTACCATTGCCAGTAAATAACTGTGATCAGAACAGGGGTCATCTTGGCTCCTTTTCTGCTGAGAGCAGAACCGAGCAAATACCCACAATGGACTCCTCCACTCTTCAGAAAATCAGAAAGATTTTCAAAAGTGTTTTTCGTTATGATATCCGTGCATGTAGTGAAACAGTCAATACAGTAGGGAATACAGTAAAAATAAATCCTCCTTTTCACACCCTTTGCCTCCCTACCTGCCACTCAGAGCTGATTATAAAAGCCTGTGTGTGGGTACAGTGCTCTCCCAGACCTTTCAAGTACATGCTTTATGTTTGTGGTCTCCCTAAAAGGGGTGTGTATTGCTGCCAGAGTCAGTACGACCTAAGGAATAAAGAGGCTGCCTTGTTTCTAAGGACGGAAAACAGAAATCCCTGTGCCGGGTCCGGATCTCTGTTCTGCTTACCTTCATGTTTCCTGTACTGATAATTTCTCTAGAGCTAGTTGCTGGGGTGGGAAAGAGGATGACCACATCCTTGTAGATTTGGATACTGTATGACTATTGATGGTATTTTGCTGACCAGGAAAGAAGGGGGTTGTAAATAATCTATGGGATATTGTGGTGGGGATCAGGAAACCCAAATCTCATCATGATTCTGTTTGACCTTGTGTGAGCAACTTCACGTGTGGGCTTTCCCATCCTTACCTGGAATACAAGGTGGTCACATTATCTAAATCTCAGATTGTTTTCAGTTTAGCATCGATTTCCTTTAGGTCAAAAATTTCTCTTTATGGGAACTATTTTGAAAGTGTGAGGGTGTATATAACAACCACATCCAGTAGTTGAACCACACTTTTCCTGCCAGGTGTAAGCTGCAGGAGCAGCTGGCGTGGGGTCCGTGGAGGCTGCTCCAGTGGGGCTATGTGTAGAACCAGGAGTGGGGGGCGCTGCTGAGCCAGAGCCTGCCCCAGGGGAGGCACACAGGTTAACCTAAAGCCCTTTCCAAACCTGAGGGCTGGTCTTTTCTTCCTGGTAGTTGCTGAACAACAAGACTCCACAGTGATCACCCCAGCGATCATCCCATTCTTCCTTTTGCAGGCAGAACATCTCACCAGCTGCTACTGGGGTGGGAGCAGCAATGCACTGGACCGGCACGACCCCAGCCTGCCCTACCTCGAGCAGTACCGCATTGACTTTGATCAGTTCAAGGGCATGTTTGCTCTGCTCTTTCCCTGGGCATGTGGAACTCACTCCGACATTCTGGCCTCCCGCTTGTTCCAGTTATTAGATGAAAATGGAGACTCTCTGATTAACTTCCGGGAGTTTGTCTCTGGATTGAGTAAGGACATGACCTTATGGCATAAACTGAGACGGCGTGGTGGGGCGGTGACCCCAGCGTTCCCTGGTGCTGCCCTCAGGGCCACAGCCTGCACTGCTGTGAGAATTGGGTTTAGTGGGCAGAGAAGCACACATGAAGTCTCGCAAAATGCATATAAAATTTGTTCTTAGTTAGTGATAGTGCGTGGATACATCATTGCCTTCTACATCAGATAGCCCTCAATATTATTTAAAAATGTATTATTAGAGAATTCACAAGAAGATAAAATGCCAACATAAACACCGAAACCGTAGACCAGGATCACTTGATGTGAGAAAAAAAAAATGTTTGAGAAATGGATTGCTTTTCTTTGACAAAAAAATTACATATAATATGTATAATTAAATATACAATGTTAAATATAATTTCATAATGTTTCATTACAATGTTTCATATTGTTTTTGATAAAGGGCTGAAAAACCACAGCAGCTCTGCAGAGGCAGTGGAAGTCTTTTCTCTCCCTTTTGTCGGGAGGAAGGACCGTGGGCGTGAGCCCCACACCACCTCCCTGGCAGCGGGTGGGCGGCTGCCCGCCAGCCTGGCTGTCTGCCTTGCTTACTGCCCTATATATTCTTGCCCTTTTGGACTTTGTTCCATATATAACTGGGCAAAAAAAGCTACATAGTAGTAGAGTTTGACCCCCCTGGTGTGTGGTTGTGGATGTTGCAGACCTTCTGTCAGCAGGAGGCAAGAGGGAATTTTCTTTAAAATTCTAATTGTATCATTGGGCCATATACTTTAAAATGATATGCCCAAGGAAAGATAAAAGGTCAGCCACAAACTCAGCATTTCCAAACACCACCCTTAATCTGTAAGAGTAATGTGTGGAAGGCATAATGCCCTGAGGAAGCTGATGGTCTTTTTTTAAAAAAGAGAAAGCATGTAGGTGTGGTTAAAAATAATTGTATAAAGCACTCATCTATGTGCTAAAAAGGGGAACGTGGAGGGGCTCACCTTTATTGAGTTCAGGTCCTGTTCTGATACTTGAGACGTGTACTCTATCACTTAACCAAAACAACAGCCCTTTGAAGTAATAATAATAATGATGTCCACCATCCGTGCCCCGTTTACTCCAGGCCAGGTACTCCCTAAAGCTGTATGTTCATCAGATTTGCCCAAGGACACACCACTAGCGATTTTGTTTGAATCCAGGTACCCAGAGGCACAATTTGTGCTGTTACTATTTTGCTTTATTACCTGTCTACGTCCCCATTTTCAGCTAAAGAAATGGAAGCTCAGGGAATTTGAGTAACATGCTAGAACATTAGTTATAATAATAACTAATGCTGATAATAACAAATATATAATAACATTACATATTGAATTATATAGCATATATAATTTTTTTTCAAAGAAAAGCAATCCACCTCTCAAACATTTTTTGTCTCACATCAAGTGGTCCTGGTCTATGGTTTCAGTGTTTATGTTGGCATTTTATTTTCTTGTGAATTCTCTAATAACAAATTTTTAAATAAAACATTACCTAACGACGTAGGTCACTACTAAAGTTTTGAGACAGTCTGGGTTATGGTCCATTATTTCACTTCCAAGAAACACAGTCACACACACTGGTCTTTCTGATCCACCTGTGCAAGTTTCAACATGCTCAGCTTACTGGTGTTGCTGGGAGGGCTTCATTTGTTTCTATCCACACAAATTTTACGTTTCTTGCTGATTTTTGTGTATCTCAAAACTTTAATAATGATTTACATATCTGCTGTTGAATTGAACTGAGAGAGACCCCAGGATTTCAAACAAGGACTGTCCGTAATGAGAGCTTATCCTTTTCTTACCACTTGATGCTGAGAAGAAAAGGGGGATTTTTTTTTTAGAAGAAGGAGATAATATTAATTTTTAATCACATACGTAATATGTAAGTACATTTGCCTTTTTTTTTTTTTAGAGACAGAGTCTCACTTTATCGCCCTGGGTAGAGTGCCATGGCGTCACACTGCTCACAGCAACCTC
>CAUYON010066810.1:0-17034 GCA_963573935.1 Arctocebus calabarensis | reverse complement strand
TTTTTTTTTAATAATTTTATTGAATCATAATTGTGTACATTGGTGCAATCACAGGGCACGATTCATATACATTCAGAAATATTTTGATCATACTGTTACAGATATCCTTCATGGCATTTCCTTGATCACTTTGAACAGTTCCTCTTTTTGATGATCTTTGGCTTCACAAGGGGTCTGAGGGCAGCCGTGATGCCGTATAGGAGATGGCGGCCACCTCTCTCTTCTTCACTTTGAGTGCAAACTTTAGTTTGATTAGTTTCAAGACCTCGAGACAAACTCCCTAACAAGAAGGATATAGAGGTGTCATGTGTCACAGAGTTGGAGAGTCTAGCATTTAATCAGAGGTACTTGGTAATCCATGTCATTTAGGACCACTATTTAAGGTTGTATGTGAATTCTTTAGTCTTTCTCTGCCCTATTGTTGGAAGAAATAAACTTCAGCAGTGTTTCTGGGCTTCTTTTAGACTTGACTGTTGACACCTACTATCATGAGAGTTTGGATTATTCATTTGTTATCTTTGGACTTTAGTTTTCTCATCCAAAGATGGAGGTGGTTGGCCTACAAATTTTCAATTTGTCAATATTGCATTTTTAGCTTTGTTAAACTAAATCACATATAAGGGGATACGGTGGAATTCCACCATTGGGCTTGCATTAAATAATGAATGAGATGACACGTGGAGGGCTCTTGTATGTTGCACACAGAGATTGCTTCATAGTTAAGACCACAAGGTTCTTCTTGCTTCTCCCCTGCTGCCCACAACATCACCACCATACATTTACTCTCATATTCTAAATCAATGTTTTGAGCTCCCACCTCATGTTCAGTGAGAAGCCAGTTCCCTTCTACAAAAGTATCTTTGTGGTTGTTGGCAGGAGCAGTGAGGTGGCTCTCTGGTCATTTCTTATCAACCTTTCTTATCCTATGGGATTCACAGTCCCTGCTCTGTGTGTCTGCCTTGGTCACTGCTGCCCTGTGTGGGAGCATTATAACATCCTCTTCTTACACCGGCACGTCACCAAAACATTCCATTCCTTTTTCTCACTGAGTTTTATTAATATAAAGCAGTTGAATGAAGCTTGCTTTCAACTGAAAGTTTTGGCTAATACAGGAAAATGGAGGGAAATTACTGTATGTAATAGCACAGGATGCTTGACAATTTAAAATGGAATATTAAACAACGCTGCTTGAAAAAAACACCTTTCTCTGCCACTGGACATGTCTCCTAGGCTCTGATCCCCCCTGAAGTTGTCTTCTTAGAACTTTCTCTCTCCCTCACCACCTTAGCCTTCAGCACTATAATTCCCAAATATTTCTCATGAAGAGGAGTTTCATTTTCTACCCTCCCACCCAAATTGAGCTGGGACGCTCTGCTAAGTGAGGACCAACTTGTTCATGTCTCCATAGCACAAAACATGGGGAGAAGCTTTGAATTTATAATTTTTCCTTCCATATGATCACATTTTTAGGCTGAACTCCCATCCCTGCGGACAGTTTAGGAGAGAGGGAAAAGTACAAAGGTGTATAAACAATATAAACTCTCCCTGTTGGGAGAGAGCTACTCCAAGCATGTATCTTTCTTTTCTCTTTCCCAATATAATTATTGTCATTGACATTTTCATGTAACCATCATCTATCCTGCTGACACCCAATATTTAAAACAGATTAGCAGTGTGCTGCTTCTCTGAAGCAGGAGATGGAGACCTTTCTACTCCTGTTCTAGATACTCAGTTCGGGTCACATGGCCTCTCTACCTAGTGGTCCTGGTCATGGAGGCCCATTCACTGGCTATGGTGAATGTATCTTATTCTTACTCTGTAAACCTACCTTTCTCTTCCTCAATAAACTTTGTTCCATGTCTGGTTGTTTTTTTAACCAAAAGCACTCTCCAACCCTCCCCCCCAAATTCATGTGCCCAGATTCTCTGGGGGGTTGGGGGAAGGAGTATTTCAGCATGGGTGGTTCTTCTTAAACTAGATGCAAAAGGAACATTTTTTTAGTTCATATTTTCTCAGGGACAGGTAATTTTGTAAAATACAATGAAAATTAATTCGCCAAAAATTAAAAAGGAAGACACATACTTTTAATTCCCAGGGAGCTTTTTGACTGTGGGACACAACAGATAAAATAACTATTAAATGGCTTTGTAGGTTTCTAAATGCATAGTTTTAATTTCTGTACTAATCTTGAAGCAGGGGAGTTAAAAAATGGTTTATGGGACCAGCTGATTTCTAAGTTTCTGCCACGCTGTGAAATCCTCCTGTAGAACCTTAACACTGCAGGTCCTATGTATTCGCATAGTAGCACGATAGGTGTGTGGAACATGCAAGTCCCATCCTAAAGGAAATTTAATTGTGAAGCTTATTTCCAGCCTTCAAAGTCATTACTGATTCATTCCCTATACTTAGCATGGTGGTGTCACCCAGATGGTGCGTCAATGGTGGCATCACACTGATGTACACAGTGGCTCTTTAGCCACATGGATGCTAGAGGACATCAATTCAATTCTCACTAAAATGATTTCTTTCCTGGAGCATGTTGGGTTTGTTTTAATTTAGAATGGGCCCTGAGGCTAGGGTCCTGTGACTATTTAGCATAGCTGGACTTGCTTTTGTAAATTCTATTATGCTTTACTTTTTTCATTTCTCAAAAATTGAATGATGTGGAAAATAATACAGAGTATGGACAACAGACAGGAAAACACACAGCTATTTCTAGTTTGTAGTCTCTCCCTCATAAATTAACTATTTCTAAAAACAGAAAGCAAGGAAATATCCTAGTCCCAGGAGTTCTGGCATTGAAGGGACTGTGGAGAGAGCTTTCTTCTTACATGTTAAATGGTTGCATCTGTTGGCAGTGGGGGATGGGCTGAGAGGTATAAGACAGAGAAATAACATGGGATTAAATTCTGCAAGGAGCCTGCAGGGCCTTTTCCTGCGGTACCATCTCACTACTAAAACTTGACCTCTTCTTTGTTTTTCCATTTCCACTCTCCAATCTTTCAATGGTACAAGGGTTGAAGAGAAAGAAGAGAGATCTGGTTCAAATGAGAGTGAATAGGGGGCTTAACACATTTCAAATCTTTCTTTTTAAAACAAAATTCATTTCAAATTCAATTTAACTGTCTAGCTTGGGTTTTTATCCTGCAAGTGGACTTGGTGATTTTTAACTTTTTTGTTTGTTTGTTTAGAGATAGAGTCTCACTTTATCACCCTCGGTAGAGTGCTGTGGCATTGCAGCTCACAGCAACCTCCAGCTCTTGGGCTTAGGCGATTCTCTTGCTTTAGCCTCCTGAGTAGCTGGGACTACGGGTGGATTTTTAACTTTTTTATAAACATTTTTTAAAGTTGCAATGATTTTATTCTACATTAGACTTCTTTAGCTTAACAGAAAATGGTTCTTCACAACTTTTCCTTTTTTAAAAACTTTCAAAGAGACCTCTTGATGAAGCAGATCTGGTTTAACAAAAAGCCCACTTCCCCAGGATTTAAGTTCCTTAATTCTGGAACTAGAAATTCAGGTCTGCAGAAAATCTCAGAGATTTTAATTGTGGGCCAAGACTCAGTGAATAGATTTCAATCCTTCTTTTACTGTTCTTTGCTTCTTCTCAGGAGATTGTGTCTTTCTTTCATTTTTTTATTTTCTTTCTTTTTTTTTTTTCTTTTGACAGAGTCTCACTCAGTTGCACAGTTGCCCTCAGTAGAGTGCTGTGTCATCATAGCTCACAACAACCTCAAATTCTTGGGCTCAAGTGATCCTCTTGCCTCAGCCTCCTGAGTAGCTGGGACTATAGACTTCTGCCGCAATGCCTGGCTATTTATAGAGGCAAAGTCTCACTCTTGCCCAGGCTGGTCTCCAACTCCTGAGCTCAGGCAATCTACCTGCCTCAGCCTCCCAGAGTTCTGGGATTATAGGCCATGTCTTTCTTAAACACGGTTTTTAAAGCTAGAGCACTCTATGCTTCGGGTGGATTCAGTGTAGTCGCCATTTGTGACCGCTCACTGCATGTAAGATGCTGTGTTAGGCCCTGACAATATAAACTTGTCTAAAACGCAGTCTAAATCCTTTCTTTGAGGATCTTGTGCAGTTAAATGTCTGTTGATTTTAGTAATTCAAGTTCTCAACTATTCCTATAAAACATACATAAATAATTCTCACCCAAAATCTAATGTTTAGATTTATTACCATATTTGGCTATTTTTAAAGACTTGAAAATACCAGAAGTTAAAATTGTGCTATCTCATCTAAGACAACTTTCTTTCCCCCCACAGGCTGGGTTAGGCAATCTTCTTTTCAGGCTCCCAGCACTCTGCTCTAACGTAACATTCCACACTTGAGCATCTTTGTATTCCCTGATTTCCTCACAGGACTATGAGCTTTCTGAAGGCAAGACATGTGTCTCAGCCATCAAGGCGTCTTCAGAACCTAGAATATATCCTAGCTTACAACAAGGCTCTATCAATGCTTGTTGAATGATTGGATAAATAAAGAAAGGAAAAAAGCTCCACTTATTTCGTCTTTATTGATTGATTTTTTATTTCAGATTAAACTACAAATGATTAGGTTACAATGTTTGCATTTGTTAAAGTCCCTGTTATAGTTGTGTCTTGCATTATTTCATCTTTTTTTCTTTTTTTGAAACAGAGCCTCAAACTGTCACCCTGGATAGAGTACTGTGGCATCACAGCTCATAGCAACCTTCAACTCCTGGGCTCAGGCGATTCTCCTGTGTCTGCCCTCCAATAAGCTGGGATTACAGGTGCTGACCACAAAACCTGGCTGTTTTTTTTTTTTTTTTTGGTTGCAGCCATCATTGTTTGGTGGGCCTGGGCTGGATTCGAACACACCAGCTCAGGTGTAGGTAACTGGTGCCTTAGCTGCTTGAGCCACAGTTGCCAAACCTACATTATTTACTCTTTAATTTGTTCATAGCTAAACTACTATTCAAAATAGGACATTTATATATAAAGTTTAATATTCACTCAATTCCCAGGAGTTCTATGTTGATTTATTAATATGAAGAATGGAAGAGTTCTTTGAGACTAGCATCTCCTGTAACCCACTTTACCATGGGTTTCTTGGCCTTAAGTATATGGCAGCAGACATGTGGCTGAATAAAATGGATTCAGCATTGGTATAAAGCCAGAAAACCCCTCACCTATGCCCCACCTCACTGAGGCAGATTCCTGTTGTAACTGAGATACAGAATATACGCAGGCATATTCACTAGCACTTTCAGATGTTAGCCACATTGTCTTGGGGGAAATGGCAATCATTTTGAGCCATAGTTCTTTCATCTGCAAAATGAGATGACAATAGTTACCTCATAGTGCTGTTGTGAGTAATGTTAAAGGCCAACTTTAGGCACTTAGGTGTTTTGAAGAGTTTATTTGAGAAAACAATGATTCATGGATCAGGCTGTACCAGACCACAAGAGGTTCAGGGATCCATAGACAGGACTCAGGGGAAAAGATTGTACAATAGTTGGGTTATAAAAAAACATAGCAAGACATAAGACAAAGAGAACATTTGATTGGTTAAAGTGGAAACTTCCTAGTTAGAGGTTAGTTGGCGGTTTCTGATTGGTGAAGCTTAAGTTTCATTTCTGGAGGTTGTGACCATGTGCTCTGGGGTGGGTTTTTTGCCTATGTTGGAACCCACTGCACTAGAGCAATCTCAGCCTAACGATCTCTCATTAATTTTTTCTTAACATAAATAGGAAATTAGTATTTATAAAATGCTTAGAACACAGTCTTGCCTGTAAGTACTCAGTTAATGTTAGCCAATTGTGAAAGATATATTTACATTTCTCTGAAAAAAGTGTTTACCTTGTAATTAGTAAATGTCAAAGGGAATACTTTCTAGAATTCATTTTTATTTATAGATGTGCAGTTGTGATTAATTGCAAATCTCTGTAGCCCAGGTATGGATTGTTGAAATGAAATTGAACCGCAAAGCATTATACACTGCTCAGAGTGGTAAAGGGAAGGGACAAAGTTTTTCCTTGTGATCATAGCAATTTCAATTAGTATTGGGTGGTTGATTATATCTGAATCACCACACGATTTCATTGAGAATACAGGTGGCTTGAACCTTCATAAATGACATTATGGTCTATAATCAAGTTCCTTCGGCTACCAGGTAAAGGCCAGATAATCTAATTTCTGATGGACATAATTCTCTAACCTATATCCTTCTATTTATTTAACATATGACAATACAGTTCATTTTAGATGAAGCATGAGAAGAACTAAGTCAGGAGTAACAGGCACACTAGATCCTATTTTCCTTTAGGATGATTTCTTTAAAATACTTCAGTGATTACCTAGTAAAAGACTGCAACTTCCCTAAACTCTCTGAATTCATGCATTTAATATCCAATTAATAATGGGATAGTACTGAGAAATATTACAAGAATCTAGACTCAAAGGCAGGCTAAAAATGGTAGAGGAAAATTTATGTTTGCCAAAATACATATTAAAAAATAGAGAAAAATTGTTTGTGTGTTCTCAACATAGACAGGATTTTTTTTTTTCACTTGCTATAAAAACTTATACTTTCATGATTGCAGTTACTGCATTTTGTGGAAAATAATTGCTGGTTATTTTGCTATATTTCCTGTTGAATTCAAATGTCCTTTCATCTAATGTTTTAAGCAAAATCAATAAATTACCATAATTGTAATGGAAATATTAAGGATTTTACAATGCCAAATCATTGTAAGGCATATGCATCATAGAAAAAGATGTCAATTTACCATAATTTTGTTGCAATTCTCAAAGTCCTTTCTTCTATTAGCAACTTTCTTCCAAAATAAATCTTTGTAAAGGAGAAATACATTTTAAAAAACATTAGCTTCATGGGAATTCACAATGAGCTATCATTCATTTCATGTGTGGGCACATGGGCTTATTTTTTATTTAAATTGGCTGAGTTTTCCATGAAGCAGGTTTTACTGAAGCATCCCCATCCTTACCACCAAGAACTAAGTCAGAACAATTTTTTGATGTGTCTTCTTATCTAACTTTAAGTTTGTTATGTTTATTAGATGCTGGACAGTTTCCTTTTTGTTTACTAAAAAAGCCTAGAATTTCATTTTCTTTGAAGAATTACATTCTTGTTTTTTCCACTTATATTGAAATACTCTCCCTCTCCAATCTCTGAAATGATTAATGGGATCCAGAGCCTATTCTTTTGCTGTTTGCCTTTAACTCTAGAAAATGTACTGCTTCTCTCATTTTTCTAGATATTATTTCAATGGACCATGAGACTTAGTGAAGAAGAAAAGCAGTGACTCATACAGCAAGTCAATAACAGCAAATAAAACATTCTCAACAAGGACAGAACATATATCTTTCTCTAAATCAGAGATTCTTGGTTGTCTGTCTTGTCTCCTAAAAATTGGAAGTAATTTTAAGTACCTATGTGTAATGCTAAACTCATAGACAGTAGTTTCACAAGATTCAAAGTTGCCATTTTCAAAAGGATTTTTAATATTCTAAATTAAAATCATGATGAGTATTATTTCTAAGACATTACTGTAGTGTTGGTAGTTTACCTAATACAATACTGAGGTTTTGACATTTGGCATAGAGAACTTCTACAAAATCTTTCCTTTTGAATAGTGGTAGAACTATTGCAAGCAATGCAGTTAGTTTCTGAAATGGGTACCATATTAATTTTTTATTGCTGCTGTAACAAATTACCAAAAATTTAGTGGCTTAAAAAATTTATTTTTACAGTTCTGTAGATTAGAAGTCTGACATCATCTTTCTGGACTAAACTCAAAGTGTCAGTAGACTTTCATTCATTGTTGGTGGGGATTTAAAATGGTAAAGCTATTTTAGAAGGCAGCTTGGCAGTTTCTAAACATAATTTTACCATGCCAGCATTTCCCTTCTTAGATATTTAGCCAACTGACTTGACACAGAAATCTTCATGTGAGTGTTTATAATAGCTTTAATCATAATTGTCAAAACCCAGCAATAACCAAGATGTCCCTCAGCCCTAAACAGGTCAGCAACCTATGGCACATCCGTACCATGAAATACTTTCTGCCTGTAAGACGGAATGAACTATCCAGCCACAGAAGATGTAGGTGAATTTTCAATGCATATTGCTAGATGAAAGAAGGCAACCTGAAAAGGCTAAATATTCTACGATTCCATTTATATGACAATTTGGAAAGGCAAAATAATAGAGATAATAAACATAACCATGTTTTTTAGGGTTGGGGGCAGAGGGTTAACAGAGTTTTTTAGGACAGTGAAACTATTCTCATGTGATACTATAATGGTGTAATCACTAAATCCCATTTGTCAAAAAAAGAAAAAAGGAAAAGGAAAGAAACAGAGCTTTATAGCACATGAAATTAACTTTAAAGGATGCCAATAAAAAAATCCTTAGGAGGTTGAGGAATCTCAAGATGGAATGCAGAGTATGACAAAATAACAACTTCACTGAAGGGGGTGAGGAAAAGGTGCTGACCTATGTGACTCTGGAAATGATGGCATCTAAAAGGCAAAGCACAAAAGGAACTTCAGAAACACTGCACTCTGTAGATAGAGTTATTTACATTCCATGGGGATATAGACTTATGGGGATGTTTCTCAACTTTTTTTTAATATCACAGCACTAATGAACCTATAGTTAAACTTCCATGGCACACTTAAATTATGTTGATCCAAAAAAAAGAGTATACTCACTGTACTTTGGACTTCTTTTGAAAATAATTTAATTAATGGTCTTTAAAAATTGTCTTGGCACAATTCTTAAAAATTAGTGGTTTATAGTCTGAAACCACTATATATATATACTAGAAATGAACAGTGAAGTAAATGCATGGAAGATGTTGAAAGCTAGGATTTTCATTGTTGGAGTGAGAGGTAATTGATAAGCAAGGGGCAGAGATTAGAATGATCCATGTAGCAATGGATTAGAGCTAGAGAAAGCAGTATAAACCATGCTTAGCTTAGTGTGGACACAGATAGTTACATATAGAATTATTCACATAGGTTCAGGGTTGATATTTTTAAAGGACTTTTAATATACTAAGTAAAGTCATGATGAGTATTACTTGTAAGATTTTAGTGCCATATTGATAGTCTGTCTAACTGAGAAAGTCTTCAAAATCTTTCCTTTTGAGTAGTGGTAGAACTATTGTAAACAAGGCAATTCTTCTATGAAATGGGTGATTAATCTGTTGCTGCTGTAACAAATTACTACAAATTTAGTGGGTTAAAAATTTATTTTTACTTTTCGGTAGATTAGAAGTCTGACACCAGTCTTTCTGGGCTAAAATCCCAGTGTCAACAGAATTAGCATACACATGCATTTTTCTTTGCTCTGTTAGCTAAGAGGGTCTAGAAACAATGGTCCCCTAAGTAGCAAAAAATCATGTGAACTCAGATCTTGGTTTCTAATAGCAGCCTCCTTTAAAAGAAAGCAAGTCACCTTGGAGAAAAGTTTGATTCGACCACTGTGTCAGGAAATATAAAAAAATGAGCTTTGAGCATTGTAAAGTGCCAGAGAGTAAGGAAGTGCAAATATACAAAGCCAAAGAGCCAGCTGAAATAGCTCCCACTGGCCAATGCTGGAATAATTGGAGCAATAAAATAAATAAAGTAGAAATGAATTATAATTGAAAGTGTAAAGTAAATACCCAGGAGCCCATACATATTTAAATAAATGATTGAATAAATAAATAAACAGTAGAGAAATAGAAAAATCCCCCATGCATAAAAATTCCAAATAATTTATGCAGTAACTCAACCTTTAGGAAGGTGAAGCATGAAGGGATAACTTCATTCCTTAAGTGTAGGGTGTAGGTTTTTCTATACAAAAAGTACAATATGAAAAGGGGTTGGAAAGAGTAATTTTACAATGGAGAAACCTGACAAACATTACCTGAGCCAGCTGATCAAAGTCAGGATCAATAACAAGGCATATTGATAGTGTATATTCTTTTTTTTGAGACAGAGTCTCATTATGTCAGCCTTGGCAGAGTGCTGTAGCATCACAGCTCACAGCAACCTCAAACTCTTGGGTTTAAGCGATTCTCTTGCCTTAGTCTCCCAAGTAGCTGGGACTACAGGCACCTGCAAAATGTCTGACTATTTTCTTTTTGTTGTTGTTGCAGTTGTCATTGTTGTTTTAGCATGCCCCCCACCATCCTCCGTGCATGTGGCCAGCACCCTACCCATTGAGCTAAGGCTGCTGCCAATAGTGTGTATTCTTTTTTTTTTTTTGCTGAATTCAGGGAAATTTGTTGATGTTCTATGACAAGGTGGGGTTCCCTAGACCCCTCCCATTCTTTAGGGGGTCTGGTGTGGAAACTGTGTTGAGGGGAGATTCTCAGTGAGGTGGGAGACTGAGTAGGCAGGGGCACCCCAGCAGCTAAGGGCCTTTCTCTTCCTCTCGTGCTCTGGCTGGGGCTGGTGGTCTGGAGGTTCTTACTCCCTGGAGGCCATGTGGGCCATAAGATCCACCACCCTGTTGCTGCAGCCAAATTCATTATCATACCAGGCAATGAGTTTGACAAACTGATCATTGAGGGCAATGTGAGCCCCAGCATCAAAGGTGGAAGAATGGGGGTCACTGTTGAAGTCAGAGGAGACAACCTGGTGCTTGGTACAACCCAGGATGCCCTTGAGGAGGCCCTCTGATGCCTGCTTCACCACCTTCTTGATATCATCGTATTTGGCAGCCTTCTCCAGACGGCAGGTGAGATCCACAACCGACACATTGGCAGTGGGGACACAGAAGGCTATGCCAGTGAGCTTCCCATTCAGCTCAAGGATGACCTTGCCCACAGCCTTGGCTGCACCAGTTGAGGCAGGGATGATGTTCTGGAGAGCTCCGTGACCGTCACGCCACAACTTCCCAGAGGGGCCATCCACAGTCTTCTGGGTGGCAGTGATGGCATGGACTGTGGTCATGAGTCCCTCCACAATGCCGAAGTTGTCATGGATGACCTTAGCCAAGGAGGCTAAGCAGTTGGTGGTGCAGGAGGCATTGCTGACAATGCTGAGGCTGTTTTCGTACTTCTTGTGGTTCACACCCATCACAAACATGGGGGCATTAGCAGAATGATGACTCTTTTGGTACCTCCTAGTAGGTGAGCCCCAGCCTTCTCCATGCTGGTGAAGATGCCAGTGGACTCCACAACATACTCAGCGCCTGCCTCACCCCATTTGATTTTGCAGGGATCTCACTCCTGGAAGATGGTTATGGGATTTCCACTGATGACAAACTTCCCGTTCTCAGCCTTGACTGTGCCATAGAATTTGCCATGGGTGGAATCATACTGGAACATGTAGACCATGTAGTTGAGGTCAATAAAGGGGTCACTGATGGTGACAATATCTGCTTTGCCAAAGTTTAAAGCAGCCCTGACGACCAGGCGCCCAATACGACCAAATCCGTTTACTCCGACCTTCGCTTTCACCATGGTGCCTCAGGGATGTGGCTGGCGCTGCACTAGAAGAAGCGACTGTCTGACGAACGGGAGGACCAGAGAGCCAAGAGCTGTTGACTTTAAATGAGGAACCCATTTAAAGAATAAGTCCATTTCTGTGCTTATGGAACAATTAGAACACAGTTCCCAAATATTATTGCTTCCTTGTATTATTTAGGCAACTGCTTAAATGTGGTCTCAGTGACGAGCCAAGGAGCCCTGGGCATGAGGGTCCTGGAACATCAACTCATGCCCATTCTGGGAACTCGACCACTCTGTACCTATTTGCATAAAGTAATTTATTAATTTACTTGTCTATCTCCTTAGGCTGTGGGCTGCTCTGAGTACAGGGACTGGGTCTACAGTGCCTAAAAGTGTGCCTGCCATGCAGCAGTTACTCAGTAAATATTTATTGAAACAAAGAAAAGTAAAATTAAGTGATATGAAGCCAGGGAGGCATAAACTGGCACTGAAAATCTCAGAACAACCTTAAATACTTAATCTTGCTCAAAAGATCTAAATAATTACGTTTTGTCAACCTCTGCACCCTTTCATCTGACATCTTTGTCTACAATTTAGGAGTCACTTTGCTCTTCTTAAGTTTATTCCAAAAAGAAAATATGTAAACTGAATAAGGAAAAACAGTACATTCCACCAAAACATTGCAACAGGAAATGGGCTATCTTTAAATCTCATGCAAACTGAATTATACCAGTTACCCCGGTTAGGTAAATACTAACGTTATAAATAGATTGAAAGAAAAAAGTTATGTACTTTATAATGTTATTAGCTATTGCTATAGAGATTAAACCCATTTTTTTCTCCTGAATTTTAGAAAGTTAACACAATGAGTAATACAACAACAATACAAGGAGAACATTTAGACACAGTTAGTTTAAAGAGCCATTGGAGCTAAAAATGTGACTTTATATGGGGAATAGTAGCTTAAAAGTCTCTATAGAACTTGTTCATTAAAGACTCGCACTTTGGACTACCATTAAAGAAATCTTTTGTTAAAATATCAGAAGCAGATGCTATTTGTCATCTTGCTTTATTTCTTACCAAGATAGCTTGAATTGTTTAAAGTAAAATTCGCAAAATCTCCATGATGATTTTTGCAGAGATAGGAAAATTTCCATAAAAATTAATATGGAATCTCGAGGGACCCTGAATAGCTAAAACAATCTTGAAAAAGAACAAAGTTAGAGGTCTCATGCTTTCTGATTTCAAATCTTACTACAAAGTTACATTAATTAAAATAATATGTACTGTCCTTGACAGGCATATAGATAAATGGAATAGAATAAAAAGCCCCCAATAAATTCTTGTACATACAGTCAAATGGTTTCCCACAAGAATACCAAGACCATTCAATATTCAACAGGGAAAGGAAAGTCTTCTCAATAAATGGTATTGGGAAAACTGGATGTCCACACACAAAAGAATGAAATTGGACCCTTACAGCATACACAAAAACGAACTCAAAATTAATAAAAATGTAAGAACAAAATTATAAAAACCCCTAGGAAAAAAAGCACAGGAGAAAAAGCTTTATGATATTAAATATGGCAATTATTTCTTGGATGTGACACCAAAGCACTGGCAATAAGAGGAAAAACAGGTAAATCGGACTCCATCAAGCCAAAAAACTTAGAGCCATCAAAGAACACAACCAAAAGAGTGAGACGTAATCAACGGAATGAGAAAAAATGTCTTCAAATAACATACAACTCAAAACAAGTTTTTCAAATGGGCAAAGGACTTGAACAGATATTTATCCAAAGAAGATATACAAATGGCCAACAAACACATGAAAAAATGCTGAGTATTACAAGTCATTAGGGAAGACAAATCAAAACCACAATAATGTACAACTTTACACCCGTTAGGATGGCTATCATCAAAACAACCAGAAAATGACTGGTGTTGGTGAGGATGTAAAGAAATCAGAACACTTGCGCACAACTGGCAGAAAAGTAAGAAAACAGTATGGCAATTTCTCACAAAGTTAAAAAATAGATTACTAAGTACTCCCGCAATTCCACTTCTGGGTGTATAACCAAAGTAATTGCAAGCAGGGACTCAAACACCCAGGTTCATAGCAACATTATTTACAATAGTCAAAAAGCAGAAGGCTGGGAATGATAGTAACAATAAGTGAAGTTAAAATATTTTTTCAAAGGTGGAAGAAACGCAAGTGTCCATTGACTGATAAATGGATAAACCAAATATTGGTTATATGTGCAATGGAATATTATTCAGCATCGAACAGGAAGAAAATTCTGACCCATGCCACAACATGAAAGAACATTAAAGATGTTATGCTAACTTTTTTTCTTATTATTAAATCTTAGCTGGGTACATTAGTGCAATCAAGGGGTACAATGTGCTGGTTTCATATACAATCTGAAGTATTTTTTTTAATTGAATCATAGCTGTGTACATTAGTTCAATCATGGGGTACAGTGTGCAGACCTCACATATAATCTGAAATATTTTCATCCGCCTGTTTGACATAATGTTCATGAGATTTTCTCATTTACTGTGTGAAAACATTATCTTATGCTAACTTAAAGTCCCTTACAGAAGGACAGATACCATGTCCCCAATTATATGAAGTAGTCAGAGTAGTAAATCTTAGAGACAGAGGCAGAATGATGGTTGCCAGAAGCAGTGGACAGTGGAGGAAAGGGGGAGTGTCCTCCAGTTTAGGAGATGAAAAAATTCTACAGATGAATGGTGGTGATAAGCCTCACGACAAGATGAATATACTTAATGCCACTGAACTGTACATTCAAAAATGTTTAAAATGACCAATTTTATATTGTGTATATTTTGCCACCATTTAAAAAACATACAACTATCTTGTTTGCCCCTCAAAAATTCAAATAAGAAAAGAAAATAAAAATTATCTCCAATCCTTCACCTAGAGATTAGCAATTACTTTTAAAAAACTAAAATTCCATGTAATAAATTATAAAAATTGAGTTGTGCTTTTTCCGTGATTAGTTATCTGAATATCGCTGTCATCCATGGATTTAAATGCATTTTTTGTACTTACGTGCTTTTCTTATTTTTTTCTTTTTTACACTCACCAGTATATTAATAGTATGACAGCTGCTGTGTCCTGGATTAGAAATTAGATATGGTCACAGGTTCCCCCATGCGGTGCTATGATCCCACAGTGTATAATTTCTTAAATTCCAAAAGACTGCAAGCTTTTTGTTCTGTGCTAGTACAGACTTTGGGCAGAGTCCCTGAAGGGCCCTCCTCTGTATGCAATCAGCAGATAGGGCCCAGCTCTCTGTAAACCAGGTGAGAAGTTGAATTCCCTAGACCCTGGTGGAAGTCACCTCAGGCACAGCCAGATGGCATTTCTTACTCTGGTTCTTCACTCAGCTCAGCAGACTTAACCCTGGACATAAACCAGCTAGACAAGACGGAGGACGGACAGAGCCTGTGGGTAGACACAGCTTTGCCTGTAGGTTCTATCCCCTTCACCCGCTTCTTACTTTTCTCTGTGAAGGACCCGTTTTCAGTTCGTCCCTAGCAGTCCCTTCCCAGTTTGAGCGCGGTCCTTGTGTGTGATTTCATCTGGAGGCCCGACTGGCAGGGTGGCCTTGCCACAGACCTATTTGCACTGGGGACCGACCGAGGCTTTTCCTGGGAAAAAACTCATCCCTAAGGAGGAAGGGCACCATTTCGGCTGAAGGACAATGGAGCCGGGTCAGAGGGGAAGGGTGACTGCGGGTGCAACACAGAGCCTGTCACTCAGCCTCTTGTCCAGCCCACCGTCCTCCGCCCCTGCCTGAGTCCCAGGGTGAGGGATTGCCATGAAAGACCCAAATAAAACCCAAAGGAATCGAAGAATTAGAATTCAAAGCATCCATGGCAGCTTCAGCATCAGGGGCTGGTGGGGAGGAGCAGCCCTCATCACGCTCTCGGGGTGGACGTCAGCCTGAGCCGCCTGCAAGGAGACCCACGATCAACAGGACGGAGCCGTGGGCACGCGCGGGCCGTGCGTCCAGCGGGCAGGGCAGGGGCAGCCGTCGCGATCCGCGTGCAGAAAAAGGGCGAAACTGCAAATGCGATGTCGGCCCGGAGGAGCCTGTGGAACCCGTGGGATTCATTTTCTGAGGTCTGCCAAGACTTAGGAGAGAAACAGAGGAGCTAGGCATTCCCCTCGGGCAGGACAGGGAAAAGCTGCCTTCAAAAACTCTTGGATCGTATCTTTGTCCCAGAGTAGTGAGGGCTGGGAAACATGCTAATACTCTTTCAAAAAGGGAAACCATTTCAGCCAAACAAAATAAGACGACATTGTCTAGATAGGATTTATACATGAGGTTTAGGTAATCACATAACATTGAGTTCCTTTAGGTTTACTGTATCTTTTTTTTTTTTTTACGTAGCAAAAAATAATATAATTGAACAGAGGAATACATTTCTACAGTAATTGTTGAGAGTTCAATATCTCACTTTCAATAATGGATAAATAAGTGAGAAAATAAAGGACTTAAATGATACAATAAACCAGCTGGATCTGACAGACATACACAGACCCCTGTCCCAAACAACAACAGCAAACATAATCTTCTCAGTGACCCTGGGACATTTTCCGGGGTAGACGCTATGTTAGGCCATAAATTAAGTCCCGATAGATTGTTTTGTTTTTGGAACCAGGTTACATTAATTGCATTTGTTAGGAAAAGTCCCTCTTAGAATTGTGTCCCACCCCTAAAGGTGTGTCACACTCTGTGTCCCTCCCACCCCCTTCCCTCCTTCACTTCCTCTGCTCTCCCCTTCCTCCACCCCCCACTGTGTACTAGGTCATTCATTGTCCTCATATCAGAATTGAGTACATAGGATTCTTGCTTCTCCATTCTTGTGATGCTTTACTAAGAATAATGTGTTCCACTTCCATCCAGGTTAATATAAAAGATGTAAAGTCTCCATCTTTTTTGATAGCTTACCAATATTACGTGGTATACATATACCACAGCTTGTGAATCCATTCCTAGGTTGGTGAGCATTTAAGCTGTTTCCACATTTTGGCTATTATAAATTGAGTGGTGATAAACAGTCTAGTGCCGGTGTCCTTATGGTAAAAGGATTTTTTTCCTCTGGGTAGATGCCCAGTAATGAGATTGCAGGAGCAAATGGGAGGTCTAGTTTGAGTTCTTTGAGGGTTCTCCATAGTTTCTTCCAAAAGGGTTGTTATTAGTTTGCAGTCTCACCAGCAGTGTTAAAGTGTTCCCTTCTTTGGCGGCGCCTGTGGCTCAAAAGAGGAGGGCACCGGCCCCATATGCTGGAGGTGGCGGGTTCAAACCCAGCCCCAGCCCAAAAACTGAAGAAAAAAAAAATTGTTCCCTTCTCTCCACATCCACACTAGCATCTGGAGTTTTGAGATTTTTGTGATGTGGGCCATTCTTGCTGGGGTTAGATGAGATCTCAGGGTGGTTTTGATTTGCATTTCTATAATAAATAGGGATAATGAGCATTTTTTCATATGTTTGTTAGCCACTTGTCTATCTTCTTTAGAGAAGGTTCTATTCATGTCTCTTGCCCATTGGTATAAGGG
>CAUYON010066805.1:0-25560 GCA_963573935.1 Arctocebus calabarensis | reverse complement strand
GAATGGGAGAAAATATTTGCAAGTTATGCCTCTGACAAAGGTTTGATAACCAGAATACACAGAGAACTCCAACGTATTAGCAAGAAAAGAACTAGTGATCCCATCTCAGGGTGGGCAAAGGACTTGAAGAGAAACTTCTCTAAAGACAGGTACATGGCCTACAGATACATGAAAAAATGCTCACCATCCTTAATCATCAGGGAAATGCAAATCAAAACAACCCTGAGATATCACCTAACTCCAGTAAGACTAGTCCACATGGCAAAATCCCCAAACCAGAGATGTTGGCGTGGATGTGGAGAAAAGGGAACGCTCCTACACTGCTGGTGGGAATGCACACTAATATGGTCCTTTTGGAAGGATGTTTGGAGAGTACTTCGAGAACTAAAAATAGACCTTCCATTCAACCCTACAATTCCCTTACTAGGTATATACCCAGAAGAGTCAAAAATCACACTACAACAAAGACATCTGTACCAAAATGTTTATTGCAGCCCAATTCATAATTGCTAAGTCATGGAAGAAGCCCAAGTGCCCACTGACCCACGAATGGATTAATAAACTTTGGTACATGTACATCATGAAATATTATGCAGCCTTAAAGAAAGATGGAGTCTTTACCTCTTTCGTGTTTACATGGATGGAGCTGGAACATATTCTTCTTAGAAAAGCATCTCAAGAATGGAAAAAAAAAATCCAATGTACTCAGCACTACTATGAAGCTAATTTAAAGGTTCCATATTAAGACTATAAGTCAACTGTAGCACAAGAATATGGGAAGGGAGGAAAGGGGGAAGGTTGGGATTGAGGGAGGTAATTGGTGGGGCCACACCTACAGTGCATCTTAGAAGGGTACAGGCAGAGCTTACTAAATGCAGTATACAAATGTCTTCATACAGTAACTAAGAAAATGCCATGAAGGCTATGTTAAACAGTCTGAAGAAAACATTTCAAATTGTATATGAAGCCTGGACATTGTACCCCTTGATTGCACGAATGTACGCAGCTATGATTTAGTAATAACACAAAAGAGAGAGAGAGACTGAGGGAGGCAGTGAGAAAACACACCCAAATGACACCTGACTCCATAGAGGGTCAGATTATTGTAAAAGACAAATTTATCCCTCAAGCGGCCCCAGACATTCAAAGAAAACTCCAGAAATTGGCTACAGTCCCAACCATAACCTGGAGAATCTTCTTAAAACAGCCACTACGGTCTTTTGTAACTGAGATCTGGAGAGAAAGGAGGAAAAAGAGAGAAAGGAACAGAAAAGAATGACAGCTCTAGTAATGGCACTCTGGCAAACGAGCAACCTTCAGGGGCAGAGGGAAACCAGAGGAGTGAAAAACAAGTGCTTCCATTGTGCTCAGACTGGCCACTTCAGAGAAGACTGCCCCCAGCAGTACCACCAGCTGGGCAAGCCACCTGGCCCCTGTCCAGAATGCAAGGGTGACCCTTCGAGGGTGGCCTGACCCCAGAGGCGAAGGCCTCCAGGGACAGTGACCCCATCGGAGTCCAAACTGGACTGAGAGTGCCCAGGGCAAATTCTCATGGCTCCAGCTTGTTTCATCACCCCTCAAGATCCCCAGGTTTCCCTTACAGTGGAACACCAGGAGAAAAAACTTCTTTTGGACACTGGAGCAACCTGTTCTGTACTTCTCTCTAATCCTGGACTTTTATCTCCCAAATCCATAACTATACAGGGGGTGTATGGACAGCCGGTTACCAAATTTTTCTCCCAGCCTCTAAGCTGCAAATGGGATGAATTGCTGTTCTCTCATGCCTCCCTAATCATCCCTTAAAGTCCTGCTTCCTGTTTGGGGAGGAACATACTAACTAAAACAGGAACTTTCCCCTTTTGGAGATGTAGTCATGATCAAAACTCTTCCCTCTAATTCACCTTCCCTGACCCCAACTTGGGAAGTCCCCTTTCCTGTTATCTTGTCTTCTTCTACTGTTAAAGTTATAGGAGTTGATTTCTGCATACGTCATTCACGAGTAAAGTCCTGGAACCCTCCATCTTCTACAGTGGCAAGCAAAGAAGACAGCCAACCTCAGACCACCTACACTTGTGAGCCAAAAGAAAGTTTGAAGTTATTATTTAGGAAACAGCAAGAAAAACCCTAATAGGGTTTTCTTTTAGCATCATTGAATAAGTGCTTCTGACCTGCCACTGTTCTACCTTTGCCTATTACTAACTACACTAATCAGATTTATGTTTTCCAGAAATGTCATCAAGCCACACGCAATAAAGATGGTTCCAGTCCATAAACCCCTGTATCACTCTCCTCTGGAGAAACCCCAACTGCCCTCTTCTATCATCGCCTGATTCAGCAGGAAGCAGTTAGATGGAGTCTTCGCCCCTTTTCCCTCACAGCAGTTGGAGTTTCTACTCAGAGAAGGAGAATTGATGCAGGACAATTGGTGCCCTAGCAGCTCAGTGGGGCTGGCGGACCTGCTGCCTCCTCATTGGCAGTGTCAGTGGTGTGGCAGCCAGCTGAAGAGCCAGCAGGCTGGATGACAGGCAAGGAGGGGGACCTCCGACCTCCACCAGAGGCTCCAATTGCCAAAAAGTCTGGACAACTGCTGAGGAGACACCTGTGCCTTAGTGTCTCTTTCATGTCACACTTAGGACTAAATGTGGAACCCCCATTTCCTATGCCTAGGTCAATTTCTTGTGAATTTTCTAGGCCTCAATTCCATGAACGGACTGTATCCATTCATTGATACATTCATTCACCTTGCCCCTGGCAAAAGGAACTGTATTCATTCGTTTCCTGGCCAAGGAACCCACACACCTATATATACCCTGAGACTAAAGGCCTAAAGGAGGAGATGGGGAAAGACCGGGAGAGAAACGGACAGAGCTTCTCTCTCCCCACTAGAATTCTCTCCCTCTACCAGGAGCTTTAGTGTTTTCTGTATTCTTTTCTATAAATAAATTCTGTCTTACCACTAGGGGGTGGGTGGGAATAATGTAATGAAGAATAATAAAATACATGTTAAAAAAATAAATAAATAAATAGATTAAAAGTAGGTGAACATTGTCTTCTTGCTTGAAAAGTTTCATTAGAGAAGTCTGCAGTCACCCTGATGGATTTGCCCCTGTAGGTCAACTGGCATTTACTCCTGGCAGGTTGAAGAATCATTTCTTTTGTCTTGACTTTGGACAAGTTCATTACAATGTGTCTTGGAGAAGCTCTAATAGAATTCAGGTGACCTGGGATGTGATATCCTCTGAAAGAAGTGTGTCAGAATATTTGGTGATATTTGGGAAATTTTATTTATAATTCTCTAGTATGGCTTCCATTCTCCCCAGGCACTCTTCTTCCCCTTCTGAGATACCATAACTCGTATGTTGAATGCTTCATAAAATTCCACAATTCTGTCAGTGAACATTCTGCTTTCTCTCTCTTCTTTTCTGCCTCTTTAACTATCTAGTTATCTCAAGAGCTTTGTCCTCTACCTCTGAGATTCTTTCTTCTGCATGGTCTAATCTGTTCTTGATACTTTCTATTGATTCTTTAAGTTCCCTAATTGAATGCTTCAGTTCCTTCAGCTCTGCTATATCCTTTTTATGTTCTTCATGTCATTCATCTCTAATTTGATTCTGTTTTTACATTTTCTTTCAGTTATTTTCCATTTTATCAGCAGTTTCCTTCATTGTTTCCATCATTTCCTGTATTTTTCATCGTATGTATTCTAAATTCCCTTTCTGTCTTTTCTAACATTTCTTTTAGGTGGAATCCTCTGCAGTTGCTACCTCACAATCCCGTGGAGGGGATGCTCTGGACTGTTTTTTCATGTTGTCAGGATTTTTCTGTTGATTCTTCCTCTTGAGTGTTTTCTTTTATCTGTTTCCTTGCCCTAATTTTCCTTTCACTTCCTCATGCTCTTTAAGTTACCATGCTAGAGTTTCAATGAATCCTTTTAGTACCAGACCAGAAGGATGAGAAGATTGAAGAGCAAGAAGGGAAAAAAAAAAAATAAAAAAAAGAAAGGAGAAGGGGTGAGTAAAAGGGAATATTGACAAAAAGAAGAGAGGTACAAAAATAGGGAGACAGGAGCAATATAGGTGTACAGTAGGATACTTTTAGCCAACCTTAAAAACTCCCAACCTGTGGGGGTGCTCAGTTGAGTGATTCCTTTGAGGTCAACAGCTCTTTCTAGCCTGTTTAGACATAGTACCCCACCTCCAACAAGTAGAGAGGAAAGACAAAAATACTATAAATCAAACCAAAACAAGCAAACAGAAAACTGTATGTGATAAAATTTGGGGAAAAAAACAAATAATAGGGGTAGAAACACTAGCAAAAAAAAAAGTTCTAATTGTTAAAGAAAGCAACAATGGAAAATTATATTTAAACTAGAAAAATGTGGAAAGAAAAAAAGGGAAAAATTAGGACAGAAATGCTGAAATCTAAAACAACAACAACAAAAAAAAAACCTACAACAAAACAAAAACAAAGTAGTATATTTATCTAGCCGAATATTGTCTGGGCAACAGGTGATCATCTGGGGTATGAGATGTTAATCACAATTTTGACTCGGCTATATGAGATGGAGACTGGAGGCCACTGCTGATTTCTCAAACTTCGCAGGGTAGAGAGCATAAATCTCTCCTCAGCCCATATAAAAGGCATTTAAACTGCTATCCTTGGCTAAGCAGAAGCTTTCTCAGGAAAGCACTTGTTTCTGGGATCACTCCTGAAGTGGCTGTCCATTTACCCAGTGTGCCAAAACTAGTCTCACTGTAAGCCCCTGAGGGTCAGGGCTGTAATGCATCTCAGTCCCTGCCTTTTGGCTTCTCAGTCACTAGATTACTCACCCAACGTCTCCCCCATGATCCTTGCTCTGCGATCCTGAGGGCAGAGCTTGCTGGGGCAATTCTCCCACAATGGCTCCGCGTGGCCTACAGCCGAACACTATTAGCTCCATCTGGCTCAGCGGCTCAGTCTGGGGCCCTAGACAACACTTAAACTACTCCACACTCTTGCCCAAGATCTCCTAAGATAGTTCAACTGAGTGACAAGTCCAAAAAAACCAAAACAGCTCACAAGTAAGAACTTTCCCATTTGCAATCTCACTGCTGCTGTACTTATAGCTGCTGGCAGGATTAGACCAAATGAAAACTCTCAAACGCTTGCCAGTTCTCCACTGCTTTTGCCTCCTCATGGGGTCCAGAAGTCTCTTGCTGGCCACCTGTGTCCCCAAAGGGGTGTTTCTGGATAGATACCACCAGCCAGAGATGCCTGGAATCTTCTGTCCCCAGTCTCACCTTGCCCAGTTGTAAAGAAGCTGTTCCTCAGCAGCCATCTTGCTCCTCCCCTGTTTTTATTTATTTGTTATTACATCATAACTGTGTACATTGATCCATTTATGGAGTTCAGTGTACTGATTTGATATATAATGTGAAATGCTTACACTGAACTGATTAACACATCCATCACCTCACTTATTTATTTGTTGTGGTAAGACAATTATACCCTTTTCTTAATACTTTTAAAATTTACCATTGCATTATGCACCTTAGGTGAGATTCCCCCAAATACCCTTCCTCCTCCTAACCTCCCCACTCCCATCCCCTCTCTCTTCTCTTCTCTCCTACTTTCTAGACTATAGTTATGTTTTACAATTTCTATGAATGTGTAGGATAATATATTGATTTCACAATAATATTGAATACATTGGATACTTTTTCTTCCATCCTTGAGGTATTTCACTAAGAAGAATATGTTCCAGCTCCATCCAGGTAAACATAAAAGATGTGAAGTCTCCATCTTTTTATGCCCACATGGTAGTCCATGGTGTACATATACCACAATTTGTTAATCCATTTATGGGTTTATGGGCACTTGAGCTATTTCCATGTCTTGGCAATTATGAATTGGGTTGCAATAAACATTCTGGTGCAAATGTCTTTGTTGTAAAATGACTTTTGATCATATAAGCATAAACCTAGTTGAAGAATTGCAGGATCGAATGGTAGGTCTACTTTTAGTTCCTTGAGTAGTCTCCAAACTTCTTTCCAAAAAGGCCATATTAGCTTGCATTCCCACCAGCAGTGTAGAAGTTTTCCCTTCTCTCCACATCCATACCAACATCTGTAGTTTGGGGATTTTTTTATGTGAGCTCTTACTGTAGCTAGATGATATCTAAAAGTGGTTTTGATTGCATTTCTCTGATGATTAAAAATGATGAGCATTTTTTGAGTATTTGTAGGTCACTCACCTATCTTCTTCAGAGAAGTTTCTAATCAAGTCTCTTGCTCTTGCCCACATAGAAATGGAGTTATTTATTCTTTTCTTATTGATTAGTTTGAGTTCTTTGTGGATTCTAGTTATCAGATATTTGCAGGAAGTATAACCTGCAAAAATCTACTCGCATTCTGAAGGTTGTCTGTTTGCTTTACCTACTGCGTTCTTGACTGTGCAGAAGCTTTTAGTGTGATTAGATTCCAGTAATGTATTTTTGGTGTCACTTCAATTGCCTGGTGGATCCTCCTCATAAAATATTCTCCCTGGCCAATTTATTCCAGTGTTTTCCCTGCACTCTCTTCTAGAATTTTTATAGTTTCATGCCTTAAGTTTAAATCTATTATCCAGTGAGAATCAATTTTTGTTAATGGTGAAAGGCGGGAGTCCAGTTTCAGTCATGTACAGGTTGCCAGTCAGTTCACCCAGTACTCCCTATTTGTTAAATAAGGAGTCTTTCCTCTACTGAATGTTTTTGATAGGCTTATCAGAAATCAAATGACAGTAAGTAGCTGGGTTCATCTTTTGGTTCTGTATTCTGTTCCATATATCTACCTCTCTGTTTTTGTGCACGCATAATGCTGTTTTGATCACTATAGATTTATAGTATAGCCTAAAGTCTGGTAATGAGATACCTTCTGATTTGTTTTTATTTCTGAGTAATGTCTTGGCTATTCAAGGTTTTTTATGATTCTATATAAAACAAAGCACTATTTCTTAAAGCTCTTTAAAGTATGACAATGGAGCTTTAATAGGGATTGCATTAAATCTGTAGATTGCTTTGGGTAGTATAAACATTTTAACAATGTTGATTCTTCCCAGTCATGAGCATGGTATGTTTTTCCATCAGTTTAAGAAGTGTCCCTTCTATGCTTATTTTCTTAAGTGTTCTGATCGTTAAAGGATGCTGGGTATTATCAAAAGCATTTTCTGCATCAATTGAGAGAATCATTTGGTCTTTGTTTTTATTTATGTCATGTAATATAATATAATTATAGATTTGTGTATGTTGAACCTACCTTGTAACCCTGGAATAAAACCAACTTGATCATGGTGTACAATTTTTTTGATGTGTTGTAGAATTCTGTTTGCTAAGATCTTATTGAATATTTTTGCATTGATACTCATTAATGATATTAGTCTATAATTTTCTTTCTTTGTTGGATCCTTTCCTGGTTTGGGGATCAGGGTAATATTTGTTTCACAGAATGTGTTGGGAAGTATTCCTTCTTTTTCTATACTTTGGAAAAGGTTGTATAATATAGGTACTAGTTCCTCTTTAAAGGTTTGGTAGTCTTTGAATATGAAACCTTCTGGTCCCGGACTTTTCTTTTTTGGAAGATTTCATACAGTTGATGCTATTTCAGTGATTCATACAGGTCTATTCAAAATTACTAATTCTTTCTGATTAAGTCTAAAAAGGTGGCGAGCTTCCAGGTATTGGTCCATTTCCTTCTGATTTCCATATGTGTAGAATTTTTTGTAGTAATCATTGAGGATTTTTTGAATTTCTGAGGTGTCTGTTGTTATTTCTCCTTTATTGCTTCTGATTGAAAAATTAGAGATTTTACTTTTCTGGCCAAAGGTTTATCAATTTTATTAATCTTTTCAAAAAACCAACTTATTGTTTTGTTGATCTTCTGAATGATTCTTTTGTTTTCAATTTCAGTTAATTCTGACCTAATTTTTGGTTATTTCTTTTCTTCTGCTGGTTTTGGAGTTGGAATGTTCTTCTTTTTCCAGTTGCTTGAGATGATCCATTAAGTTGTTGGCTTTCTCTCTTTCTGTTTTCTTGATAAAGGCATCCAACACTATACATTTCCCTCATAAGACTGCCTTTGCAGTATCCCACAAGTTTTGATAATTTGTGTCTTCATTATCATTTTGTTCCAAAAATTTGGTGATTTCCATCTTAATCTTTGACTCAGCTATCATTCAGCCTAAGATTATTTAGTTTCCATGACTTTGTTTGAGTATAAAGATTCCTGTTGCTGTTGAGTTCAACTTTTATTCCACGGTAGTGCAAAAAGATACAAGGAATAATTTCTATTCTTTTAAATTGGCTTAGGTTAGACTTGTGTCCTAAGATATGATCAATTTTTGGAGAATGATCTATGGGCTGATGTGAAGAATGAATATTCAGTTTTATTAGGATTAAATGTTCTGTTGTGGTCTGTTAAGTTCATTTGTTCTGCGGTCAAGTTTAAGTCCAATATTTTTTTGTTTAGTTTCTTCTTGGAGGTTCTATTCAAAACTGTCAGAACAGTGTTAAAATCTCTAACTATTATAGTGCAGGAAGATACCAAGTTGTTCATATCCATTAGGATTTGCTTTGAAAATTGAGGAGCTTTCTGGTAGTATGCATCAAAATCTCTTCATGTTGGGTGTTTCCCTTGAGAAACATGTAATGACCATCCTTATCTTTCTTTATCTTTATTGATTTAAAGCCAATTGTACCTGCAAATATAATTACAACCTCTTACTTTTTCATGATTTCTATTTGCCTGTATTATAGATGTCCATCCCTGCATTCTGTGTCTATTTTTATCCGTTAAGGTAAGATTCTTGTATTCAACATATATCTGGTCTGAGTTTATGTATCAAGTCAGCCAGCATTAAGAGACTTTCTTGAGTAAAAACCTTTTAAACTGTTAAAAGATTTTATATATATATATATATATATATATTTTTTTTTTTTTTTTTTTTTTTTTGCGGTTTTTGGCCAGGTCTGGGTTTGAACCCACTACCTCTGGCATATGGAGTTGGTGTCCTACTCCTTTAAGCCACAGGCACCACCAAAATTTTTTTTTTAAATAAAGAAAAAAGTTTTAAAAATCTATTACACATTAAGGTAACTATCATTAATAATAATGCATTATATCTCAAAAATACCTAAGAGAAATGAATTTTAAATATTTCATCATAAAAGTAAATAAGGTGGTAGATATGTTAAGTAGCCTGATTTAATCATTTCACATTGTGTGTGTGTGTGTACGAATATATGTGACATATACATATATGTGTACATATATACAAATAATCACTATAACCCATAAATGTATACAGTTATGATTTGTCAATTAAAATAATATTAATTAAAACAGGGTGGAAGGAGTTGATTAAATCACTACCAGACAGGACAGAATTTACCTAAAAACTTAAGAAGGTGTTACAAATACCTCACAGATAAAGCCCAAGAATAGAATAATCTGACAAACTTAAAAAGGTTTGCTATAGATAATCACATACATAGTTTTCCATTGACACAATATTTTTCTCTGCAAAAACAATCCTACTTTATACTTAAAGTATCATCACCAAAATGGGCTAATAAATATTGACTTGCAGGAGTCTGGTCACTATGTAAAACACAGGCTGCTTTGTTGTTACCACATTGCTTGAGATTCACTGGATACTGAGGATTTGCCTCAGGAAAGAGATGCACAATTACACACACCACTTTCAATCCTGTGTGATACAAGGCTAGGCATTAGTCAGTAATAGACAAAGAACAAATCTATTTTTTTCCATACTTTGCAAACATTTAGTGAAGTCCAAAAATATTCTTTTCTTATATAAAATATTTACCCAACCTTTCTTCCCTCCACAATGACATTAACTGAGGCACAATGTGAAGCTGAGAGGCTCTATGTTAGGGCCTGCAGGGTACAGGTCTTTCTGTCCATGTCTCTTTCTCCATTGCCCAATGTGCCAAGGACCAGAAACCAATCATCTCCTGACCTCCATGGTTCCAACTGGAAGACTTCATCACTGTAACATGTATATTTCCCATCAAAATTGGTCTATTCTAGCCCATCACTTAAAGATCCCACTCTTCTCCTGGCCTGTCTCCTTTGTTAAGGTAGCCATACCATGTGCTCATTCCTACAAAGTACCTCCAGTTAATGTATCTGCATTTGTCTTGGATTTTTGGAGACAAACAGAACAAGTGGATATTCCAGAATTATTGGCAGGGCAGGCAGCCATTTAACTAAAATCAGATCCTAAAACATAGATTTTACCAAATACCTAGGAAAACAGCCTTATAATGAGTAAGTTACTTTGCAGAAGTAGATTCCAATCCATGAGCCAAGTTTATCCTTAAGGGCTAGCAAGGTTGTGCTTTTTAGTCACAAGATTATCAGCACTATTTTTGACTCTTTCATGTTTCTATCTACCAATTTAAGTATTTTCCAATTTTAGCTCCTATGTGCCACTTATTGGCAGGAATAATAGAGAACATATCTTTATTGATGCAGATTTTTAAAAAGATGAAGCATCATTTGATTTAGCTTTTCCTGTCTCCTTTTATATGATGACTTATCACCAAAGCAACCTGTTTCCCAGGTCACAAGCAGATACTCCCTAACCTAACCATGGGTTTTATAAAATGGTAGAACCACCAGATTACACGCCATGAAAATTTGAGATAAAGCACCATCTTCCCATGTACAGGTTTCTGTGTTTCATAAAGAAAGCAGTGACTTTATTATTTTTTTTCTTTTATTTCATTCATATGCATGTCTGGTGACAAGCTTACACAGTCTAATTCCAAGACACAGAGTGATGCTGGTAAATAAAAGAAAGCACTGGAAACAAAGATACAGACATTACATTTTCATCCTGGGGAGAACTTTTTGTCTCTACTACACAGCTCACAAATTCAGTAACATTTTAAGAAGTAAATATTTAAAATATCTTATAAAATTAAATATATCTGTTATTATCAGCAAAAGTAAATGAAAGAATAATAAAAAGACTAACAGCAATTTCTACCGTTAAAAATAAAGTATTGGTATATTTTCTTTCAGGACTAATTGATATGCAAGCAGATAATCAGACAAAGATAAATACTGGTAACATTTGTTCACTGTATTTTCTTATTTAAAAAAATATATATATTGCATACAGGCAGTCTCTAAGTGTCTTATCTGATAACTTACATGATTCAACCATGAAGTAGATACTATTATTATCCCCATTTTATACAAGGTAACTAGGCTACAAGTTCACACTGCCAGTCACTGGTGGTGTTGTGATTCGACCACTTTTTATGTGCTTTGCTTGGCCACATCTATATTTTCAGATACACCTGCAAGATCATTTTAATGAATGCAGTGTTACCTGCTTTAGATATATGAATCATTTGCCCATTATAAGACATTTGAACAATAGTTTTCAAAATAAGGTAAAATGATGATGCACAAAAATAAGTTTGTGATAAAGATTTTGTTTATCCTATTAAGGGAGAAACTGGTGAGGTGTTAAAATTACTTCAAAAGAAAATCAAAACCATAAAGAGAGAGATTTTTAAAGCAATAACAATAAAGTGAATGTGCAAATGGGGACAAAACTAACTTTTTTCATCATGTATGAGGGGAGTCAATTAAACCTCCAGAGAATAAAATTTACACATCTATAGACATGAATTATTTTGCTTCACTATGAATTATCTATGATTTACAGAGCTGAAAATATATCTTCTGGAATAAGATACCCTCTAGCTGGAGAATATGCTATAGAAAAATACATAGTTTTTTATTGAGGCACAGATTTTTTTCCTACAGAACTTTAAATTGTTTGCAGTTTTCTGTTTATAAATAATGCTTCCATAAACAGTTTACATTTATATTTTGTTCATGTATTTATTAATTTGTTTAGAAAAAAATCACATATGTAAAAATTCCTTTTCTCAACCTATAGATGCATATTGCCAAATGGCTCCCAGGTAGGTGCACAACCAACTCTCAACAATGAGGCTGTGAATGCTTTTCTACACTCATAAAGACAGTGGATATTATGGTCTCTGACTTCTTACTCCCTAGATTCTCATTTCATTTAAATAGTGATAAAAGAAGCATTTAACGCATCAGAGCAGAATTAAGTTGATGCATTTTGCAAAAGGAAAGCTTCAAAAATCTTGCCCTGGATAATGGACCCGTTTATTTGAAGGCATTATATAAAATTATCATGAAATTTTATTTTTAGAGGAAATTATAAATAGGTACTTAGTCCATTATATAATCTCTTCAACAAGAAACATTGCCCATAAATTTTCCATACACACTCAATATCTATATATGTATGCACATATATATGTATGTATATATATATGTACTTCCTGAATCTTCCATATATATATAATATGAAGATATATATATAATATAGATAGATTTTATATATAAAATGGAAGATATTATATATATATCTTCATATTATATATATATGGAAGATTCAGGAAGTACCATGGGGAAAAAAAATCATGGTTATATGAGTGAACCTAGATAAATATTGACCTAGATAAATAAGAATGTCTTATGTGGTTTAAAATAAAAAATGAGGATTACGATGCTCAGCAAAAATAGTGATTTAAGAAATTTAAAAAGTTAAAATACTCTGTCTTTGTATAACCAAAAATGTCTAAAAGACTACTCCAAGATTTCTTGAAATACTATCTGTGATGGAGAATTGCATCCTCCAAAAAGATATATTCAAGCCCTAACATCTGGTACCTATAATGGGACTTTATTTTGAAATAGGGTCTTACAAATGTTATGAAGTCAAGAAGAAGTCAGGTTAGATTAGGGTGAAAGACAGCCCAATGAGTGTTATCCTTATACGCAGAGGGAAATTTGGACAAAGAGACACATAAGAATGCCATGTGATGTAGAGACAGAGATTGGAGTAATACATCTATGAGAAAAGGAATACCAAGGATTTCTGGAAACCACCAGATGCCTGGAAAAAAGCACGGAACATATTGTCCCCCAGAGCACCCAGAAGGAACCAATCTTGCTGATGCTTTGATCTTGGATTTCTAGCCTCCAGACTGTGAGTAAATAAATTTGTGTTGTTTTTAGCTCCCCAGATTGTGGTACTTTGTTAAGGCATCCTTAGGAAACAAACAAATGTATGTGTATCTTGCCAAAACAATTTCCTCATATCAAACCTCAACATCTTATCTATAATTCTCAACAAAATCATGTTGTCCAGTGTCTATATACTTTAAAACTGTGTGAATTTATGCATTTCTGTAAGAAAGTGCTCATTGTGATTATACTACATACTTTTAAATAGCTAAAAGAATGTTAAATGTTCCCAACATGAAGAAATGACCAATGCTTGAGATAATGGATATGCTAATTACACTGATCTGATCAAACACTATATGCATTGAATCATGTATAACTATTTGTCAATTTTAAAAATTTAAAAATTTCTGTAAGAAGATAATATCTATCATGATTTTTCATAGATAATCCTACAGAATTTGTTTTACATTAGCTCCTTTTAGTTCCTCTCATCCATGTATATTAGAGAATACAAATTTCAGACTATGTTGGTGTGGATGGGTGTTATGTACCTCAAGCCTATTATAATCAATGGTGTTAAAATCGATCACAGGCTGAATTCCACCTAACTTTGTTACACTTACCTTTAAATCCTCTCAATATGTTTTCTATGAAGTAGGTTCCATAGATCACAAGAAAAATATCTGTCATTAGTCCAAAAGAATCCATGGAACTGAGGTTCCATTTCTGTCAACATTGCCTCCACTTTTGATCCCTATTCCTTTCTTATCATCTAAACTTCTCACATTTAAAACATGAAGTTCATAGTGCAGGTAACAAAGGGTCTTCTATAATCAAGCATATATTTTGAAATAATTTTCTAGTTTGTTCTGATTGAATACACAGCTGACATTCAGATTCATAATAGAAAAATAATTTCTTTAACAAGGATTTTGTCAGACAAGATAAGGAAATTAGACAGAGGTCAAGAACCTTAATAAGTTTATCACAGTTGATCCACATATTACTTAGTTTTCCTGGTTATGGATATTTGTAGAAAACCAAGACAGAATGTAGACTATGTATAACAATATATTTTAATTTCTCATTTATTTGTAAGGCATAATTTGTGCTGCATCATGTTTCAGGTTTTATATAAAAACACATTTTAATCTCTTTGCTGTAGAAATAAAGAAACTTATCATGACACTGTTTGAAAAAATAAATTGACACTTAGATTTGGCATATTTAGTCAGTTTTTACTTCAATGCTTAGAAAGAATGGTGTTAATCTCTCTTTTCTTGTCACTGCATGCTATATCAGGAACAGCAAATTGCTTGTATAAAGTTCAAACTAAATATAAAATCATTTTGTTCAGAACATGCCTTTACTCAGTGGTTAGGTGGCATTTTCTAAATGAGCCCTCTAAACAGCATTGAAGAAATTTTCTCCAAAAGGACATTTTCTTCCACTTGAAAGGTTATTTTATATTGAGAATTTTTCTGTCATGCTTGTGAGTGCACTATTCCCCTACTGTAGGGCTTCTTGATCTCCACATAAAGAAAATGGGTAAATTTAATTTGGGGGTGATAACTTACATGTGTTATAATTCCTAAGAGTGACTGTTAATGTGGGGTCATTTTATGTTGCAAATAGTACATGGAAAATGAGTTAAAAGTTAGGATGTTAAATTGCAGTAAGAGTGTTTTGGATATTCCAGAGGGGCCTCCTTTCTATCCAACAGTTTTGCATTATAAGCAGGAATGACGAAGCAGTGGTTAAGAGAGCGTAAAGGCACAAAACAACCAGCACTGCAGAGAGTCCCTGAGATGTGGCTCTCAAAGTTGGCTGCACGGCAGAATACATGGGGCACTTCTAAAAATACCAATGCTCTTAAAATTTTTGATGTAATTGTTCTCGGATGGGGCTCAGTCTGTGATATTTTTTAAAGCTCCATAGGTGATTATTAATGCAACAAGGTTTGGTACTTACTACACTAAAAAAGAAATCCTTAATCTTTTCCTTGATCACTAAGATCTTTGACAATTTGTTGAAAGTGAAGGCTTAGTATTCATTACAAATACATAAAAACAAGAGATACTTGTGTATACCCCTCTTTTAAGCCTGCCCATTTAAAAGAACTTGGCATACACACAAATCACCCGCAGAGAATCTCTAGTATAGGAAAAAAATAAAATGGTGAGGAATACTATAGCAGTCCAGATCTTCTAGTCTGTGCTAGAACCACTGAGTAATTTAAACAGGAGAAGGTTAATAAAGAATCACAAAATTTTAGGTGGTATTCTTGGGCTAAGAGATAGTGCAAAAGGAAAACAAACACAGAAGGAGAGTATAGACCTCACTGGAGGACATTTAGTTGAACCCATGCGATAGAAGAGCAGTTTGCTTGTTTGCCAGGCCATGGCTGGTAAGTAGTTATGGGACAGAAAACAAGCAATCCTCCAGAAATCAGGCAGGATGGATGAGTGACTGTGGGTGGTGGGGTGTCAGTGTGTAGCAGGAGCATGGACTCCAATATGGCTGCAAACCTAGAGCATGGTATGTCCAGTGGGGAGAGTTGAATGAAAAGATCCCCAGGACACTCCAATTGCAAGATCAATGAGGGGTGTGTATTATGGGCATGTAGCTAAGGCAGAGTCCACACATCTATACCACCAACCCACCATATCACATCAAGGCACAACAGGTGAAGCTCTTCATTTTGCAATTTCTCTCTGGCAACCTCTCCTAAGAAAGCTGAACATTCTCTTCACTTTTAAGAAGAAAAGTTTAAGGTAATTCATTACAACCAAGAAGGTTTTAACATTACTCTTAACTTGACTAACCTTCAGACACGTTTCATCTGAACTCTAAATCTTGGAATTCCATTTTCTTAAAGCATTTACTTCAGAAAATTTGCAATTATGGCTCATAATGCCATGGACACAGTGGCTCATGCCTGTAATACTCTGGAAGGCTGAGGTAGGTAGATTGCTTGAGATCAGGAGTTTGAGACCAGCCTAAGCAAGAGTAAGACCTCATCTCTACCAAAAAGAGACAAATAAACCAGACATTGTGGTGGGAATCTGTAGTCCCAGCTGCTTGGGAGGCCGAAGCAAGAGAATTACTTAAGCCTAGAATTTTGAGGTTGCTATAAGCTATAACAGCACAGCATTCTAGCCTGGGGCAACAGAGTAACACTCTCTGAGGGCGAGTGGAAGAAAGAAAGAAAGAGAAAGAAATGAAAATGAAAAGAAAAGAAAGGAAAATTGCAATTATGAATTCTTTCTTTGCCTCTTTGAGATGCAAATCTTTTCCCAGCCATTTGACAGCTTTATAACACGGGAATGTTTTCTCAAGGAACCAGGAACCATTCCAAATAGACACGTAATTAACAGAAAGGTAGCAGAGCACCTCCAATTCCCAGCATATATCAAGAGAAGAAATTCTAACTTCTATACGTATAAATTAGCAAACATGTATGGTCTGATTTACATTAATAATTTTGTCCATAACTTTTCCTTCAGTACTTTACCACTAGCTCATCCAGCACATAAACTCTCACAACCGTTGGTTTCTTTCCACTGTAATTCAAAATTCCTGAATAACTTCTTATCTATAGAAGATGTTTCCTTAAAGTCTTTTTTGACAATTATTATAGAGCATATATTAAAATGTGAATTTCAACCTCAGAGATAAGAAATTGATAACATAAAAATATTCTCTTTCCTTTTATTTATTTAAAATGTGCTTGGTTCATTCCTTATAAGTGACTATTTTCACTCTTGATTAAAATACACTGAGCTGTAATGTTTGAAAGAATATTTACAAAGAATCCTTGATCATCTGAAATGATAGAAGAAAAAGAGAGTTTGGCATTAACACAATAAACACCAAGCAAAATTGTGAAGGATATTTGCAATTTCTCTCTTCTCTTTCTTCTCTTCATTTTGACATTTCTCCTGCTAAGGTCTGAATGTTTGTGCCTTCTTGTGGATTCATATGTTGAAATTCTAATCCCCAAGGTAATCCTTAGAACGTGGAGGTGATTAGGTCATGACAGCAGAGCTCTCATGGATGGGATTTTTTGCCCTTGTGAAAGAGGTCCCAGAGAACTGCCTTTTCTCTTTCATCAGGGTAGGACACAATGAGAAGATTTGATTTTTGAAAAAGTGGACCATCACCAGATACCAAATCTTAAACTTCCCAGCCTCCAGAACTGTGCAAAATAAATTTCTATTGTTTATAAGCCTGTGGTGTTTGTTATAGCAACCCACATAGAATAAGATATCTCTTCATCCAGAATTTTTGTTTCCTTACTTCATGAAATACCTTACTCTGTCATTTCTTGAAGTTACCTTCTTGATTTTCCTTCCTTATTTTCCTTTGCTTCCAGTTGAATCCTATCTGGTCTATGTGCCATTCTATCAGGACCTCACTAATTGGATATGCTATTTTTACCCAAGTGTT
The DNA here is from genome assembly GCA_963573935.1 of Arctocebus calabarensis. Classification (NCBI taxonomy): domain Eukaryota; kingdom Metazoa; phylum Chordata; class Mammalia; order Primates; family Lorisidae; genus Arctocebus; species Arctocebus calabarensis. The sequence continues at coordinate 8,044 of CAUYON010066805.1, read as the reverse complement.
AATAGCTAAAATAATTATTTTCCTATTGAAATTTCAATTTGGTACATTGCCTTAACACAAAATATGACTATGAAAAAGACATTTCAGATGCTGATGGAATGAGGTATTTGAGAGGCAAGAAAACTTATTCAGTAGTTTTCAAATAAAATCATTATCTGCCTTCTTTAGGGGATTGCAAGCATTGAGTTCTAAATCAGGTTTAAAGATGAAAAGAGCAATGATCAAATTTCACCTCCTACATGACTATAAAATGTACTTTTTCCCAAATGTTACTTCCGGATTCACAAGAGTTATCATAATAATCACGAAGGGCCTCACATTATGTAAAAAAAATCATCAACTTACAAGCTTCAGGAGCCACCTACAGTGAAGCAATGCATGCCTGTTTTCAAGCTAAAAATGAGTAAGTATGGGCCATTCAAGTTGTGCCTGTAAGATGAACTAAAAGGAACCAATTTTGATTGGCAGGGGAATGTTCTCAGAATGTGCTGCAAAAGGTCTTCCAAGAGTGACAAGACCAGGAATCTGCTACACAACATCAATAGCAGGACCCATGCCAGCCTAAAGAGTAACCCAAAAGAACTGCCCCCAATTTACCCAATAATCTGCTATCCAAAATTGTTCCAGATGATGAGGACTGTGCTCTTCTGTTAATTCTAAGAAAAATGACTAATTAGATTCCAATACAGACAGCACATGTAATTTTTATTATTTCTCCTTTTCAGATTGCATTCAGATGTGATAGTAGTTAGAAGTGATTTCCAGAAGGTAATCCCTGCAATCAGTCCTCTAATTATCTACATAAAGGAATTTCTAAATGAATGAATAAGTAAATAAGGCATTTTATTTTAACAAAAGCCTCACTGAAGTATCGTTTAAGCAAACTATTTGCATATCTTTAATGTACCTTTACTTTAGGGGTGTAAGCATCCGATATGATTTAAGATATATAAGTTTCTAGAATTACTTTGTTTTGCTGAACCTAATCTCATTTTTGGTTAACTCAACTCTCTCACTTTCTCCAATATTCACAACCCCTACAATAAGCAGAAAACAATCTTTGTTGTCATGAAAGATTGAGGTAATTTGTAATGGGAAAAATACTGCTGAATATCCTGCATAGCTTTCTCTTTTAGATTATCTCAAAAATGTCATGCCATGAAGGATATCTGTAACAGTATGATCAAAATATTTCTGAATGTATATGAATCATGCCCTGTGATTGCACCAATGTACATAATTATGATTCAATAAAATTATTAAAAAAAAATGTCATTGTCTTTGAGCTAATTTTCAACTTTGTAAGGCATGGAAGACTTATATGTAAATTATTATTATCTGTAGAAATGCAAAATAATGTCTGATGGAGTGCAGTTGATGATTGCCTTGTGGATAAGCTAGATTTACATCTATTTATAAATGCATATCAATATTCATTATTGCCTAAGTATATATAGTCTTTGCATTCTACTTTGAATCAGTTGTACCATCTTACTGTTTCTTTCATTAATAAATCAATAAGATTGGTGACATACATTTATTTTATATTTACGTGAGATTGTGATTTTACCTGTAAATAAATTTATCCTTAACATCCTCTTGTGCTTTCCTACAGACCAACTCCCAAAAACTCTGATCCTCTTCATCTTTTAAATGATTCACTGCACTGAACCACCACCTTTCGAAAGCACGTGAGAATAGTGATGCTGGTTTCAACTTGTGAGGAGACCTGGTTATGAAGGTTAAAGTGTCAGATAAATATCCCTGGATGCCAGGAGAAAAATGAAATAGATTGACCCCTTGTAATAGATTAACAAAAGACTCCTTAGTATTGAATTATATAACCACAGAGCCTTTTTTCTTTCATTTTCACCTCCTAAAAGTGCAAAAAGAGAGCCATATTTTAATATTTAAATACAGAAAGTAAGTTGACAGGGCTGTCCAAATCAATTAAGAATCAAAGACATTTGCAAAGAAGCCAGTCACTTCTAAATCCATATTTTCAAGCTTTCATTTATAATTTTTACTTTCAGTATACATAAAGAATTCATGCTAATTTTCCAGAATATTTCTTTGTTTCTAAGTTTGGAGTTCTATTAGTGCCTTTAAAAAATTTTTTTTGGCTAAAACAAAAGAATTATGCTACATATCTTAAATTAATTTTAAGTTAAATGCTTTTAAAATATGTTTTGAAAATCAAATGACAATATTTAATATTTAAACACAATATTTATTTTTTGCATTCAAATTTTTCACAATTTTATTGCAATAAAATTTACATACCATAAAATTTACCCACATAAAGTATACGGTTCAGTGATTTTTAGCATGTCTACAGAATATGTCCAACTATCACTAAAACCTAATTTTGGAATAATTTTGTCAACCCAAAAGATAGGCAGTCATTCACCCTTCACACCCATATGTTAACTCTAAGTAACTCCTGTCTATGTTATCTTAAGGCTTATCTATCCTGGAGATTCATATAAATTAAATTTTAAAATATATAGTCTTTTATGACTGGCTTATTTCACTTAGTATTATGGTTTTCAGAGTCTATCCATGTTATAGTATGTATGAGAATTTTGTTCATTTTTATGGCTTAAGATATTCCATTTTATTTATCTGTTCATCAGTGAAGATTTGGATTATATCTACTTTCTACTTTTTAGTTTTATATACAATATATATGACTCTTCTTGAACAAGGTTTTGTAAAAACATTTATTTTTCTTTCACTTGTCTCTATATAACTAGAAGTGGGATGGGATTTCATGGTCATATGGCAATTCTATTTAACATTTTGAGGAATGACAAACAGTTTGCCAAGGTGACTAACAATTTTACACTCCCACCAGTGATGGATGAGGGTTTTGCATCTCCACCAAAATATGTTATTGTATTTTTTAAATTATTATAGCCATTCTGGTGGGTGTATAGTTCTATCCTACTGGAGTTTTGGTTTGAAATTTTCTGATAACAAATGGTGGTGAGTATCTTTAATGAAGTTGAGCATCAATATGCCTCTATGTTTATTGGCCATTGATGATCAAATAAGACAGAGACCACAGATAGAATACCAAGTGATGAAAAAAGAAGAAATTTGAGGTTTGCAGTTGCAATGCAAAGAATGCCAAATATTGCCAGAAAACCACAGAAGGTTAGGAAGAAGTAATGAAGCATTCCTTTATAGATTTCAGAGAAAGCATGGCCCTTCTGACTGCTTGAATTAGGTCTTCTAGCTTCCAGAACTATTAGAGAACAAATTTCTGGTATTTTAAGGTACTTGAACTTTGTGGCACTTTGTTGCAACATTCCTAAGACACTTGCACAGATATTGGTACCTGGAAGTGAGAAGTTTAAAAAAAAAAGAAAGAAAGAAAAGACCTTAAAATGTAGAAGTTGTTCCAGAATTATATAATAGAAAAAGGCTAGTAGAGTTTTGAGGCACATGATAGAAAAAGCATATAGATGCCAATGAAGAGATTATTGATAAGCATACGTATGTCAAAGGCAATTCTAGTGAGGACTGATGCAAGAAACACAAGCACTTTAGATAAAGCTTCTACATGTATTAGAGAATATATGTATCAAAAATAGAATTTTTCTAGAAATAAGAAAGTTATAGGTGATTTTGGTGAGGGCTCAAAATGAAGAGCTGGCAGTGCCTGTGGCACAGTGGGTAGGACTCTGGCTCCATATACTAAGGGTGGCGAATTCAAACCCAGCCCCTGCCAAACTGCAACAAAAAATACCTGGGCATGTGGTGGGTGCCTGTAGTCCTAGATACTTGGGAGGCTAAGGCAAGAGAATCACCTAAACCCAAAAGTTGGAGCTCGCTGTGAGTTGTGACGTCAAAGCACTCTACCAAGGGTGATAAATTGGGACTCTGTCTCAAAACAAAACAAAAAAAAGACAATACAGAGCTGATACTTGTCATAATGTACCAGAAACCTGGCAGAATTATCTTCTTTTGTTGGGAGTGATGAATTTGGACATTTTGCCAAAGACATTTCCAAACAAGATGTGGAAAGTGAAGCTAGACTGCTCCTTGCCACTTATAGGAAAATATAAAAAATTAATTATTTAAAGAATAAATTATTATGCTGAAAGAAATATGAAGATTTGTAAAATTCTCAGCTTTTCCATATTGCAAAAAATAAGAAAATATGCTATGGAAAGCAGGAAGACCATTTGCTGCACAATCATTTGTTAAGGTTATTAGGCAAGTGACTTATGAATATAATCAATTACATCAGAAAAACAATACCAACCTGGACTGAAGCAACAGAGAAAAGACCAAATTAAAAGAAAGATCCACAAGATCCAACTATCTTCACTTCATTCCTTCACAAGGAATTCACTTCATCTTTGAAGACAGACTGAAAGTGAATGGATGGAAAAGACATTCCACACAAACAGAAAGCAAAAGCATGCAGGCATAGCTGTTATCTGAGACAAAATAAGCTTTAAGTCTAAAAACTTTAAAAGAGACAGGGATGGTCTTTATGCAATGATAAAAGGATCAATTCAGCAAGAAAATATAACTAATTGTCATATTTGCACCCAACCCTAGAGCACTCAGATATATAAAACAAATCTTGTTAGACCTTAAGAGAAAGATAGACCCAATATAATAATAGTTGGAGACTTTAACATCCTACTCTCACAATTAAACAGAAATTGCACTACAGAGTAAATAGACCAAACAGATATTTGTAGCATACATACATGGAATTTTCTCCAGAATGGACAATATGCAAGACCACAAAACAAGTTTCAACAAATTTTTAAAAATCAAATTTATATCAAGCATCTTCTCAGATCAAAAATGAATATACCTAGAAATAAATAACAAAAGGAACCTTAGAAAAGTGAAAAATACATGGGATTAAATAATATACTCATGATTGACCATTGATTCAATAAATAAGAAAATTAAAACAAAAAATGGAAGTAAATGAAAATGGAAACATAATATAACAAAACTTAATGGATACAGAGGAAACAATGTTAACAGGCAAGTTTACACTGATAAATGTCTGCATCAAAAAGTGAAAGATTTCAAATAAATAACTTTGCAATACACTCAAGAAACTGGAAGAACAAGAACAAACCAAGCCACCTATTAGTAGAAGAGATGAAATAATGAAAATCAGAACACAATTAAATGAAATATAGATTAAAAGTATGTATATAAAAGATCAATAAAATAAAAAGTACATTTTTTGGAAAGATACACTAAATTGAAAAACTTTTAGCTAGACTAAGAGGAAAAGAGAGATGGTTAAAATAAAATTAGAAACAAAAAAGGAAACATTAAAACTGATACCACAGAAATACAAAGCATCATTAGAGACTATCATGAACAACTAGTATATGTCAAGAAATTTTAAAACCTAGAAGAAATGAGTATATTTCTGAACACATATATAACCTACCAAGATTGAACCAGCCAGAAATAGATGAACTGAACAGATTAATAACAAGAAATGTGACTGAATCATGAATAAAAAGTCTTGCACAAAGAAAAGCCAAAGATTGGATGGCTTTATTGCTGAATTCTACTAAACTTTTAAAGAATTAACTTTATTTTTCTCATACTATTCTGAAAAAGTAATGAGGGAATCCTTCCTAACTTATTCTCTGAGGCAAGCTTTACCCTGACACCAAAACCAGACAAGGACAAACCAAAAAGAAAACTATAAGCCAATATACCTGATACACATAAAAACAAAAGCCCTCAACATAATAGTACTGAACTGAATCCAACGACATATCAATAAAATAATATATCATGGGAAAGTTAGGTTTTTTTCTTTTCTTTTTTTTTTTTTTTCTAGGAACTCAAGTATGGTATGACACGCAGAATCCAGCAAGCAGGCTGCATCCTATTTATAAAATGAATGAAAAAAAAACATTATTATCTCAGTAGATGCAGAAAAAAAGCATTTGAGAAAATTCACTACCTCTTAATAAAAAAAATTCTCAACAAATTAGATAAAGAAGGAATATACTTCAAAATATTAAAAGCTGTATATGATAAACGCATAGCTAACATCACAGTTAACTGGAAAAATGTTGAACACCTTTTTTCTAAGGACTTAAAGCAAGACAATTATATTCACTTTCAACAGTATTATTCAATGTAATAGTGGAAGTTCTGGTCAATACAATTAGGCAAGAGAAAGAAACAAAGGTCATCCAAATTAGAAAGGAAGAAGTCAAATTAGCCCTCATCAAATATAACATAATCTTATCCTAGGAAAACCTAAAGTCCCTAACAAAAAACTGTTAGATCTCTTAAAGAAATTTAGGAAAGTTACATGATACAAAATCAATGCCCCCAAACTAGTTTCATTTTGATACACCAATAGCCAAATAATCTGAAAAAAGAAATAAAAGCGATCTCATTTCCAATAGCTATTAAAAAATGCACAGGAATACATTTAATCAAAAAAGTGAAAAATCTCTAGAATGTTCATGTCTTTGCCCACTACTAGTTATTTACACAAATGAATATAGGTCATTTTATCAAAAAAGACAAGTGCACTTGATTATTTATTGCAGGACAATTTACAATTGCAAAGCTATGAAATTAACCTGAGAGCCCATCAGTCTGTGAGTGGATTAACAAAATGTGTTATATGTATACTATGGAATTCTACTCAGCCATGAAGAACGATGACTTAATGTCATTTGCAACAATTTAGATGGAACTGCAAACAATTATCCTAAGTGAAGTAACGAAAGAATAGAAAAACGAACACCAGATATACTGATTATTACACATTGGAACTAACTGTGAACACATATGTGCAAAGAGGACAGGGAAGGAAAACTCAGTGGAAGTCAAGCAGAGGTAGGGGGAGAAGAAGGTGGGCCTAACCTACCTAACAATGAACACTATCTGGATGACAGACATACTTGTAACCTTGACTTGAGCTTTACGAAGGGGGGAATTATGTAATCAAAATATATGAATATGTGAATATATGAATATGTGAATCCCCATAATACTTTGGATTTAAAAAAAAGATCTCTAGAATGAAAACTATAATACCCTAGTGAAAGTCATTGAAGAAGACACCCCAAATGGAAAAAGATTCCATGTTCATGGAATGGAAGAACTAATATTAAAATTTCTATACTACCTAAATTGATTTGTAGATTCAATGTAATCCCTATCAAAATACTAATGATATAATTCAAAGTAATAGAATCCTGAAACTTCTATGGAACCACATATGATGCCAAATAACTAAAACAATTCTGAACAGATGAGCCAAGATGGTGGCCGAGTAACAGCTTCCTTGCAACTGGGCTCAGTGAGACTGGGGAGAGAAGACTTCTGGCATCTCTGGCTGGTGAGATCTGCCCAGAAACATCCCTTTGGGGACACAGGGAGACAGCATGAGACTTCTGGACCCCCTGAGGAAGGCAAAAGCAGTGGAGATCCGGCAAGTGGTTGCGTGTGTTCGTTTGGTCTAATCCTGCCGGCAGCTGTGACTATAGCACCAATGAGATTGTGAACTGGAAAGGCCTTACCTGTGTTCTTTTGGACTTGGCACTCAGTTGAACTGCCTTGAGAGAACTGGGGCAAGAGTGTGGAGGTATTTGAGGGTTGTCTGGGGCTCCAGACTGAGCCACTGGGCCAGAAAGAGCTACCAGTGTTTGGTTGTGGGCTGTGTGGAGCGATCGTAGGAGAACTGCCCCGGCAAGCTCCGCCCTCAGGGTCACAGAAAAACCATCAGGCAGGAGGAGCGAGCAATCTAGTGACTGAGCAGCCTAAAGGCGGGGACTGAGACGCCTTGCAGCCTTAGTCCTCGGGGCATTGGGTGAGCCCAGTTTCGGCACACTGGGTAAGTGAATAGCCACTTAAGGAGCGATCCCAGCCACAAGCACTTTCCTGGGAAAGCTTCTGCTTAGCCCAAGTTTGCGATTTAAAGTGCCTTCTAAACAGGCTGAGGAGGATTTAAGCTCTCCACCCTGCAGGGTTTGAGAAATCATTAGAGGCCTCCAGTCTCCATTTTGTTCAGCTGTAT
>CAUYON010066798.1:0-42246 GCA_963573935.1 Arctocebus calabarensis | reverse complement strand
CACTTGGGCTTCTTCCATGACTTAGCAATTATGAATTAGGCTGCAATAGATGTTCTGGTGCAAATATTTTTGTTATAAAGTGATTTTTGGTCTTCTGGATATATACCTAGTAGAGGAATTATGGGATTGAATGGCAGTTCTGTTTTTAGATTTCTAAATATTTTCCAGATATCTTTCCAAACTTGATATCATTTAGGAATATTCACTGGATAAATATATAAAAAGTCCTGGAAACATGGGCTCCTAAAGGAAAGAAGTTGGGTCTCTCATTCTGTGTTCTCTTTGCCTGATACATGAGTACCCAGTGCTCACCTGGGATGACAGAGAGAAACCATACATGCATCCTATCTTGAGGCACAGATTTGAGACTACATTTTATAATGGAAAAAAGAAAAGGTAGAACAAGGAGGTTATTTGTGAAGGGTGTGGGGAATGGTGATCAAAAATATAATAAACAGGAGTCTGAAAAAAGCTACAGGGATCCTCAGGTCTTAAAGGATTCCCAAGGTTCACACCACTGCCTGCTCCAGAGTTCCCAGACATCTGGGACCTGGGCACTTATGGTGTTCTCCCTTTACCTCGGAGTGGAGGAGACTCTATCTCTTCATAGCCTGGTTTTCCTGATGTCAAGGTGGGGCATGATGGGGAAGGACTTGCAAGAAGGAACTTTTAGTGGCCTCAAAGCCTTGATATGAGTCCCACTCTCAACCTTTTCTGCTTTTACTTGAGTAAAGTTGAGTAACTTGAGTAAGTTTTAATTTTTTTATATATAAGAGAAAGGGCAGTGAAGGAGCGAGTATTTATAAACTGAGCTCGAAGTATAAAAATGTTGCCTGAATGTCAAGTACATTGGGTCCTGGCCTTGATTTTCATCCTCGAGGAATGGTTGTGCCTGGTTTCTCCCCTGTTTTTCAGTGGCTTTGGGCAGTCATCTCCATCAAATAGCAACCAACTGGTCAATGAAGGTGGGCGTTGGAACTGAGGACCCAGCTTTTCAACAGCTCAAATGCAAGAGGTCTGGGCATGTAAATGCAAGCCAGTTTTGCAGATACTGTAAACCAGACAGCTGCTCAGGTTGCTGCAGTGCTTCTCAGTCCTAACTGTGCATAAAAATGGAGAGCTTGTTAGAAGTGCAGATTAGTGAATCCCACCACCACAGCTTCTAATGCAGGAACTGGTAGTTGGAGCCCAGGAAACTGCATTTTAAGAAGCACCCAGGTGATTCTATTTGCAGATGATTTGCCAGATCACTGAGAAATGCTGTAGAAAGAGAACTCACTTCACAAGATGCATGCTCACAGCCCAGCTCCTCCAGGACCTCGCACCAGTGACTTCTCCTCCCTGGGTCTCAGGCGCCTTATCTGTACACCAAGGGGGCTGGACATCTGACATTTCCACGTGAAGGTTCAAGCAACCATGACTGCTTTGTTCCCAGTGAGCCATCAGGGTTTCTAGTGTCCAGACAGGAGGGGTCAGTGGTGCCACAACAGCAACCTGCCTCGGGTCCTGCTGGCTGCCTGGGCAGCTGCTCTGGAGGATGCACCCTGCCCCATCAGCTGGCCTGCCCCTCATTTCCAGCGGCTGGGTAGAGAGCAGCCAGGCTATGTTGTTGGCAATGTCTCCAACTCATGGTGTCTCGCTCAGTGCCACTCCCAACCCCAAGGTTTAAATTTTTTTAAGTAAACTTTTATGTAATTTTTGATTTATATAAAAGTTGTAAACATAATACAGAAAATTCAGCTCCCTTAATGTTAACATCTTAAATTATCATGGTACAGTTGTCAAAACCAAGAAACTAACATTGACACATTACTACCAGTAAACTTCAGACTTTGCTTGGATTTTACCAGTTTTTCTAATAATTTCCTTTCTCTCTTCCAGGATCCACTCCAGAAGCCCACAGCACACGTAGCTATCTTGTCTCCTCAGTCTCTTTGGTCTGTGGTCCTTTCCTGTCACCCATCACCTTGACAATCTTGAGTTTTACTGGCCAGATATCATGTAGTACGGCTCAGTTCAGTTAGTTCTTTGTTCTCATGATTTGATTGGAGTTCTGGGTTTTGGTGGAGAATAAATACCAGAAAGTGAAGTGCTCTTAAACATCATATATCGAGGGTATGTTCCACTACCATGACTTATCACTGGCGATGTTAACCTTGACCCTTCACTAAGCAGTGACTTTGCCAGGTTTCTCTACATTCTTAATAAGTTCCATGGTAATGCAGCTTTGACCTTTGTCCCTGAGAGTTACTGGGATACACTGTTAGAGGTGAAAGGGGGGCATCTCAAGCAGGCTTTGTCACTTGGTCATCCCTTGTGTGGGGATGACTAGGATACAGGGGGGTAGCGTCATCTCTAACCTTTACTGGATGACTAGGATACAGGGGGGTAGCGTCATCTCTAATCTTTACTGGGTTCTGGATCTCTGTATTCTAGGTGAAGTCGCTATCTAACATTGGGGTTAGTGGTTGAATCATCAGCTGGAGTGTGTAAAAAAGTTACTGATTGGGTAGGCTTGCCACAGAGCCCAGGCCACTATTTTTTATGAGCTCCCAGGCAATTCTGATGTACATTAGTCTTTGAGAACCATTGGACTATGGCTCAGATTTTCTTTCAACTGAAAATGTCCACCCTGGGTTTCATTCCAGTATTACATTTGCCAGCAGGTGGAACCAGAGGCCTATGACACTGATCTGCTGCAGAAAACTAGGACAAATTCCAGTCAACAAAGCATTCTGCATCGTAAGCAGAATTAGGGTTATTTTGAAACAGATGGGCTCTACAGAAGCTGCTGCACTGAATATTATGGAGTTGTTTATTGTCTAGATGCCCTGAAACCCAGGGATTATTTGCCAGCATCTAGCAGTTTCTATGTCATATCAGAATTCTTCCGGATCAAAGAAGACTGACAAGGCATGAGGAGAAGGAGAGTGGAAGATACAGATACAGATATGGGTGTGAATACAGGCATTGTAACCAGCTCCGAATCCCACAGGCTGTTGTACACACTGCCTTGTGTTAAGAGCACTTTACAGGAATGATCCAGAGCCTCCTTACCACCCTAACTCCAACTGAGAAGAGAGAAACAGATGCAATCTGTGCTAATAAGACCATCGATCCTGGATGCAATAATACTAAAAATGATTTATTTTAAGCCTAACCAAAGTGGTTCTGTTTACAGATTCACATCTCACTCAACCCCCATTATATCCATGCCTGATCCTTCTCTTTGCTCCCGTCTTTCTCTTAGCACCACCCCAGCAGAGTGTCGGGGTGGGGGGAGCGTCATCTCACTCAGCCCCCATTATATCCATGCCTGATCCTTCTCTGTGTTCCCATCTTTCTCTTAGCACCACCCCAGCAGAGTGTCGGGGTGGGGGGAGCGTCATCTCACTCAGCCCCCATTATATCCGTGCCTGATCCTTCCCTTTGCTCCCGTCTTTCTCTTAGCACCACCCCAGCAGAGCGTCAGAGTGGGAGAGTGAGATGAAGAGGGACTCTCAGCTCTCACTCGGTGTCTGACACACTGGTTCAGAAAGTGGATGGAATAAGGGCACCCAGAATTTGCTTTGACTTGGGGGTTTCTCTGGCCTGGCACTAGGCTGACGTGCAATACTAGGATTTATAAGAGCATTCTGTAAGTCCCAGAATCTGTAAGGCCTCTGGCTCCAATGGTGCTAGGAAATATCTAGGAAAATATTTCTAATTCCTTAGCCATGACCAGAAATATTAGAATATTTCTAATTCCTTAGCCATGATCACTCTAATCCCTAGCTGCTGTGGTCCCGCCTGCTCCGCCCAGGCTCTGAGAGGCCATAGGGCATCTGCCACGGACTGAGTGCTTGTGTCACCCCCAAATCTACACGTTGAGGTCCTAATCCTCAATGTGATGGTACTTAGAGGTAGGAGCTTTGGGAAGTAATTAGGTTGAGATGAGACCATGAGGGTGGAGCTGCCATAATGGGATTGGAGCCCTTGTAAGTGGATGAGGAAACCAGAGCTTGGTCTCCCTGCCACGTGAGGACATGGTGACAAGGCAGCCATCTGTATCCCAGAAGAGAGTCCCTACCAGAACTCGGTCAGTCTCTGGCACATCCAGACCCCAGAACCGTGAGAAATAAAGTTGTGCTGTTTGACCCCGGCCGCCTATCATAGTATTTTGTAAAGGCAGGCCACACCGACTAAGACAGCCTCTTGGAAGCCGGCAGCTTTTAGCACCCTGGAGTTCAGCAGGGTCTGGCTGCCGTAGCTGCTGTGCAAAACCCGCAGTGATCTGAGAGAGGAGCGCATGTGCTTCCTGGTGGAAAAGGCTGTGTCCTAAGTGGCAGATTCCCGACTGCCTGGGACAGCAGCTCCTTCCAACACTCACAAGGCCAGCTGCAGAGCCCCCTCTTACACATGCAGAGGCAGGACCTCCCCTCCCAAATGACAAAATCTTCAAAACCACTGTTTTTTTACCCCAGCTCGCAAATCCCCTGTTAGATAAAGGTGTTAAGATACATATTTGATGACATTTAGACTTGTTTTTTTTTTTCTTCTTGCTTTCCATTTGAGTTTCAAATTAGTGCTGACAATTTCCAGCTCTTTACATAAAGGATCAAGGTAATATTTTCACTGATGTTGGAAATCAAAGGCCATTTTGAAGGTAGCCAATATTTCCCTAGGAAACCTCAATCTTCTTAAAACACCTTTTAACCTTTGCACGTAAAAAAAAAAAAAAGCCAAGTAAACATCATCCCAAGAAATCTAGAAATAACGGCAAGGGAGGAAGAGCCGGCAGCTTGTGCTGAGAACCGTCACCCGCAACTGGCCACATCTGGGCCACAGCGGACACCTGCTGTAGGACCCCAAGGTCTGGGCATCTCAGTTTATAGCCCCAGACACCAGAGGGCACCGAAGAGGTGAGGGGAGGCCACAGACCTGCAGCCTCTGGGACACAGTTCAGCTATTGGCTCCTCTATGAAATTCACGGCGCTTGCCTGGGGCTTGGGGTTCTGGATACATTAGAGAATACCCAGAAGCCAGAAAGCAGCTGGGATAGGAGATGTATTACATCCATCTGTGCTTGTGCTGTCTTAAAGACTTCAAAAATTCATATTCTCTTTACTTTTCAAAGCCCATAAGCCCGATCAGGGCACCACTACATGTCCAGAGATACTGATACCAACGCATAATTAAAAAAACAATCCCTGACCCGGAAAATTGTCCCTGAGATTCTTAGTGGTCAAGGAGAACACAGTAGTGCAAAGCCTTTATTACAGCTGAAAGCCATCTGGCATCCCTCTCTTGCAGGGGGAACTGGAGGAAGACGAATGCTCTGAGAAAACCTGCGAATGACGTGAGTCATGGCTAGTATCAAGGTCCCAGAGTCAGCAGGAGCAGGGCTGAGGGCATCCTGGGAGAACCACCCAGCCCACAAGAATGGAAGGCCTGTGGCCAGATATGTGCTGTGTGCTTGCTGGGCAAAAAAAAAAAAAAAAAAAAAAAAAGCAGAATTGAAAGTAAGTGGAAGAGGAATGACGTACTTATCAAAAATATGCTATCCCTGTGTTTTGAGTGATAGCAGCTTATGGTTTAGGAAACCAGAGTGGGCTCCTCCACAAAGGTCTAGATAACTTGGAAGGTGAGGACAACTCAACCATTTATCCTTCCAGAGCGGATAAGCACCATGAGATAAGTGGAGTAAGAAGCCAGCTGGAGAAATACACAAACAAGTAAGAGCCAGAAATTCTCATGTGGGTCAGCAGTAGCCACTGTGATGTCTGGGAAGCCGATTTCCACAATGTGATCAGCTGTCCCAAAAGTATGACAGTCATTTTAAAACCATGCTTGTTTTCATGTTTGATGGTGGTGCTAACCTAGCCCTGAGCCTAATGACTACTTCTTGTGTATTCTTTTAGGTTTAATTCATTGTCCCTTTCTCAAGAAGGAGAGTTTGTGTGTGTGCATGTACTTGTACACGGGTGTGCACACGTGTCCTTACGTGTGTCATAACATCTTCACAGACAGCCTCCCAGCCTCGAGAAGACTGGTCTTTTTACACTCCTGAAGTAGCCCGCCCTTAAGTGCTTCACACTGAACTAGAATTCAGCCCAGAGATTATTTGAAAATTGTCTGGACAAGCTACGCTACTCACTGACCTTCAATTTTCTCATATTTGCAATGCAGAAATCTGCCTCAGAGGTATGTTCTGAGAACCAAAAAACTTAAAGGATGTGAGCTCCTGGCCCAGAGCAATGAAAGGCAAGTGATGCCTCCTATTACACTAATAGGCCCCAGCTCTGGCATGTCCCACCATCCATGCAATGGATTCATCCAGTTAGTCACATGCCAAGACCCCAGAGAGATCAAGGACATTGTCCTTGATATCCTCCTGTTCCTCAAATCCTGCCCTCAAATTCAGTCCATCATCAAGACCCACCATTTTAACCTGAATGTACCTTGAATTTGTCCTTCCCTGTTCCTGCCACCCACTCACAGCCACCTCCTTTATCAGCCTAGACCTGTGCCTGCCTGAATCACATCTCCACACTCTCTGTTCTTCTCACCAGCCATTCTCCACACAGGACTGGGGAGAGCTTTTCAAAAACATGTGTCTCATCAACTTTACTCTCTGCCCCAAACCCTCCAAAACCCCCAAATCATACACTGCCCAGTAAGCCCTGTGGGGCAGGGCCACCAGCGCCTCTCTAGCCCACGGCACCCTTCCTCCTTCCCCTCGCCCCAGCCTGCCTCTCCACACTTTATTTCCTTTGGCTCACCAGGAAAGTGACTGTATCCCCCATCCCCAGTGAGATTTTAGGTTCCTTTGTCTTAAACGTCCACAGGATCCCCTCTCTTCAAAACCTACAATGCCACAGTTAGAGAATATTTGTAACTCTGATTATTTTAATAATGTGTACCGTCATTAGGCTATGAGAGCTCCCTATGAGAGTGAGGGTTTGTGTTCACCTTCTATCCCCAGGATGGGTGAATGAATAAATGAATTACTGCAGGAATGGAGGAAGGGAGGGAGGTATAGGGCACTAAAAACCACCCTCATTTTACCGGTGCCAAGACTGAGGTTCAGGGTAGATAGGTGGTTTCCTGAGATCTTACAGCCAGTGTGTGGCCCAGAGCCCAGGGGTTAGGTGCAAGCCCAGTGTTCCTGATACTGTAACATGTTCTCTGGAAACCAGCACTCACATCTCTCCCTTTGCCACCCAACCTTCCTTCACTCTAACGAGTGGCTCAGCAAAATATTAGTGATTTTTTTTTTTAAGTGGGAGGCTATGAGGGTCTAGGTATAATTGTACATGAAGAAAGAAGAGTTTGCAAATTGATGCAGTGAATATGTGAACTAAATAAAAGAAGAAGAAAACGATGACCATGAGAAGCTACAGAGTTTGTTGCTGTTTAGACCAAGAGCAGCAGTGCTCTAGAACTATTTCTATGGATCTGAAGGCAGCAGATTAAGGGCAACTGACTTGGCAAAAGGCCTAGACCTGTTTTCAGATAATTATCTTAGGGTAGAAAAAATAAAGGCAGTGCAAGCGCCAGCCAGGACACCACACCAGCATGGCTGATCTACATGGAACATAACTTGGGTGAGGCACTTATCGCTCTAAATACTGCAGAGAAAAGAATTTTTAAAACATGCCCACACAGCTCTCTTTGATGTGGTAAACTCTTTTAAAACCACATTGTTCAAATCTATGTTAAAATGCAACTCTTGGTGTTTACAGTGGTACTATGGGAGGAATGCAACAGAAAAGTACAACTGGCAAATTTCAAAGACAAGACTGAGACCCTTCGAACAACAGGCGACTCTCAGTGCAAATTTACGAGCTGCTAAACCTCAGAAGGGCTCTTCAATTAGCAGTGAAGGTTTCTGACATATCTGCAGCCTGATATCGGGGCTGCTCTTTAATTTGGGGTGTGCTACTTTTATTAGAACTGTTCCTTACTTTTATTTACCTCAGATGACAACTATCGTGCTTCTCCCTGTGCAGCGTTTGATCCTGGCTAATTACGAGGTAGGGCCAGGACAGTGCTGCACGGTTCACCGTTGCTCCTGGGCAGGCTACAAATTATACATACTGCATCGCATAGTAATTGCTGCATTGTGAACTTGGCTTGCCTTTCCAGCACAAAATATCGACATCCAAGTTGTTTTTATTATAAAAAACTATAGGGATCCTTTCTGATTATAAACATCTGAAGACATAACATTCTTGTGAATTCCAATTGGCTATTTTGGACACACAGGGGGCAGACAAAGCTGAAAAGCAAGGCTAATCCACTTCATATGTGTATTAATGTTTTCAGAAAAAGCGGAGGTGCAGTGGGGAAGGCACGACTTACATGAAATGCTAAACAGAGGGAGGGAGAGACACCGGGGGAGGGAGGGTGCAGAAAGTCCCGACTGGGAAACCAGAGACACAAGTTCCAGTGACGTCTGTGGTCGGCGTCTCTGAGCCTCGAGTTCCTCATTTCAAAAATGAAGGTACAGAACCAAGTGACCACAAAGTCCCCCTTTCCACGCAGACAAGAGCTGTGGGAGATGAGTGGCTTGGTTCCACGTTGGAACTGTGAGGCCAGGGTCACCATGGCCTGGAGGGAGTGCCGGAACGAGGCCTCTCTCTGTCATCACTTTGTCCATTTGAGGCCTTTTAGGAAAAGACGGTGGTTCTTTAAATGGGAGTCGGGGAGAGGGTCAAAATAAATGAAGCCTCAGTTTTATATATGAAATACCGCAAATGAGGTAAAAATCACAAGAACAGGATCATGGCCACTGAAGCTTATCAGTGCCTTTGTGTCCCAGGGCCCGGGGATCCTCACTCCAGACGCCCACCCAATGGGCTCAAGTCGCAGGCCTGTGCATGCAGCGTTTGGAAGCAACACCCAGGCCCAGGAGGAGGCCCTGACCCTGCCCTCTCCCTTCTCCTCAAAATGAGACAACAGCTCCTGACGTAAAATCTTAGCCTGGTGTGTGTCCTCTCCTCTCAGCTCCTCGGCATCCTGCAGCAGCGCAAGGCAGAGGTGGACTCGACTTGCCCAGCGCCTTCCATGTCAGTGAGCAGCGGGAGCTTCCTGAGCAGTGAAGGTGGCGTCATCAGTGGAGAGGAAGACAGGAGCGAGTGGCCAGGTGTTAATGGAGCACAGCCTGGGAGAGATGCATGGCCTAAAAATGGCCAAGGGACACCGAGGCCCACAGGATGTGCCTGAACCAGGCACTGGACAGGCACCTGAAATAGTGCTCTCCAGTCACCTAATGACACCATGAGCACTAGACAGGCCACTGCCTCTCGTGCTGCAGCCAGGAGTCCACTCAGCTCTCTGTGACGAGTGCAGGGCACTACACAGAGTCCTGCTACCTGAAAATCTCAAGCAAATCACTTCCAAGGGTAATCTCCCATTTATTTTTCAGATAAACTAGAAAAATCTAATAACTAGATGTCTCTTTTCTACATCCTCATTTGAGGAAAAACTGACCCTAAAGAAGTTAACACCTTGATACTCAGGACTCAAAAGGCAACACACACAGAGCACTGTGGGGTCAAGGAGGGCCTTGGCAAGGGCTT
Organism: Arctocebus calabarensis; assembly: GCA_963573935.1. NCBI lineage: Eukaryota > Metazoa > Chordata > Mammalia > Primates > Lorisidae > Arctocebus > Arctocebus calabarensis. Next base: position 32,683 of record CAUYON010066798.1, on the reverse strand, counting down.
GACTTAACGTCTTTCGTGTTCTGCGCCACCTTGTGGTGCCCAGAGAACTGACATCCACCCCATGGGCTGACAGCGACATGTGTAGATTCTGAAACACAAGCCAAAGTAATGCAAATTCAATTTGCCTTAGAAAAATATTGAGTTCACTAAAATTTGGTGGTAAGTATATATGCTCTCAAATGTTAAGTCTATCATGTGCTGACTCACCTAGCATGATGATTCTCAGTTAGCTGGTTTGTTCTGCCTTCTGCTACTGACAGCTAACATTTTACTGAGTGTCTACCTTGCATCAGGGACTGCGTTGAGCACAGGAGGCGCCTCATCTAATTCCCTGCCAATTAGGGACAAAGGGGAGTTTGCCTGACCGATAAGAGCCCAGGGCACAGCACAACTAATTTTCTCTCCTTTATGTTGACTTAGAAGTTGTAATTTCTAATTCCACCAGATTGTCTGAAACTGTCTTTAATTTTAACAACTTGCCTCTCCCCTCTTTTCTTTTCTTTCTTTTTTTTTTTTTTTTGGCCGGGGCTGGGTTTGAACCCGCCACCTCCGGCATATGGGGCCGATGCCCTACTCCTTTGAGCCACAGGTGCCGCCTCTCCCCTTTTTTCTTAAGTAATACAACCAATATTAACTGAAAACATTTTTGTGTGTCAGGCACCACTCTAGACTGAGGGTATATAAGGGTGGGTGAGGCAGTTTCTATTCTTTTTTTTCTTTTTTATTTTTTTGAGACAGAGCCTCAAGCTGTCACCCTGGGTAGAGTGCTGTGGCATCACAGCTCATAGCAACCTCCAATTCCTGGGCTCAAGCGAGTCTCCTGCCTCCGCCTCCCAAGTAGCTGGGATTACAGGTGCCCGCCACAACGCCTGGCCATTTTTTGGTTGCTGCCGTCATTGTTGTTTGGTGGGCCCGGGCTGGATTCGAACCCACCAGCTCAGGTGTATGTGGCTGGCACCTTAGCCCGTTGAGCCACAGGCACTGAGCTGGCAGTTTCTATGCTTAACAAGCCCACGTAAGTCTATGTGGTGAGTCCAAAAAAGTTACTTAATGAGCAAAGATGTTCACAGCCACGAGGCCTGTCCAGTAAGGATATGTACACAGAATCCTTAGCGCCAGCTGGACCTTAAAGGCTACCTAAATGCCCTCTCACCTTCCTGATGCTGAAACAGAGCTCAGAAAAGTTGAAAAGTTAAACTCCCCCAAGGTCCCTTAGCAAGCTGTGAGAAGGCTGGGACCACAACCCAGTCTCCTTTTCTGACTGCAGTGATGCATCCACAACTCACCACCTCAAACAATACAAGTGTTCCAACAAGGTCCCAGGCAAAAGGGGTTCGCTCCAGGGCAGTGCCTGTGGCTCGAAGGAGTAGGGAGCCAGCCCCATATGCCATACGTTCAAACCGAGCCCCAGCCAAGAACTGCAAAAAGAAAAAAGGGGGGGGTGTCACTCCAATGGCTCAGCTGCCATGAGGCACAGTAGCCCTTACCCAGAGCCTATGAGGTTGGGCTATCAATAATCAAATGTGCCACTGGCAGACAGTCAACCTTCCATCAAAGAATTCTGTTTGTTTCACAACTGACTCCTTTTCCCACTTGATTCAGTAGTGAGCACATGGTCCAGCTAATTTCAAACCAAATTTAAGACCTAGATTTGACTTCAAAGTATGCTTTGAATTTTGAGTGACTTCAGTGAAACCACAGGACATATAAGGGTCAGAATTCTATTTACTTACATTGCTACATCCAGGGCTGTGGGAAAAGGAATCATGGATAAGAAAAATGTCGACCACGTGTCCCAGCATGGAAGGAGTATGAAAGCGGGCCTCTGAGGGAGTCCGGGCCTCCTCCCTGCAAAGATGCTCGAGTTCATCACAACAGGGCAGCCACCAACCAGCCAAGAACTGAGAGTGGGCAGCTGGGAGGATAAGCAGCCGCTTACAACAGCAGGACGGAGCCTTTATTCCCTGACTCTGGAGTTGTTCTAATGCTCATGGAAATGCTGCAAGGAAGATCTGCTCAGCTCCCCTCCTGCCAGTAAACCAGGCAGCTCCAGGCTCCTCTCCAGTTACCACGCATTCAAACAAAAGCAGCGGCTGGAACGGAAGGCCAGCTACTTCCAAGAAGAAACATCTCCAATTGTCAGACTGTTTACTCTTGGCCTAATTTACTTTTGTCTCCCACAGAAAAAAACTCAAATACAAAATGTGAGGGAAGTTCTTGCTGCAGAGGACTGGGTAGAAAAGAGAGGGAACATGAGCAGTTACATGCAAGGACTCATTCTGTGAAACACTTCGGCAGTGGCAGCGCTTTGCTCCCCACATGTAAGCACCACTCTTAGAACCGAGGCAGTTGGGGGAGGTGGCAAAGCAAATGAGGAAGCAGAGTGGAAAGAGGAAATACCAATGTCCCAGCTTCCTCAGACAAGGGGGCCAGACGTCCCCCCGGGCAGCCACTTTGTGGTCACCAGCATCTCTAGCACATGACACATCTCACACGAGTTTCTCCAGTAATTATTTCCTTAAACTGAAGCCAGGAAAATCTCATTCGTTCTCTGCGGAAGAATCTACTTTGGGATTCCTGTTGCAAACTAAATGATCTAGATGAGTTTAGGAAAAGATCATTTAAGGACATTAAACAAAATTATATACATATGTACACATATATGTCTATAAATTACACAGAATGTTGCAAAAAAAAAAGTTCCAAAAATGAACAAGAGTCCTTAATTCAGGGAGGAACTTTCATGAGGAAGGAGGGGAGCCAGAGGGTACAACAACAACTCAGGAAGGGTTCTGCATTTCTGCATTTTGAAGTCCAGGCCTACCTAGAGATTAACTACATGCACACACACACACACACACACACACTATATATATATATATATATACACACACACACAAAATACACATACACACTAATACTATAGCAGTGGGGAAACAGGCCTGATTTCTGTGTGAGAGAAATTTTTTTGCTATAGGTTTCCTTCCCCTCTCCAACTTTTGTTGATAAACGGGATTCAGTCTTTTGAAAATGCAAGGTTGTATACATACATATAACCCAACCCCAAACCGAGAGAACCAAAGCATTTCAAATATACTTCAAGAAAGGCACCTACAAGGAGTAAAAGCTCATCCTACGTGTGAGCAGACAGACCTCTGGACTCCAGGGACAAGTCTGTCCTACTCACTGTGTTATCGCTAGTGCAGGTGTCTAAGAACGATTTGCTGAATGACTAACTCCCTAGTCCCACCATTTCCAACTCCTGACCCAGAAACTCAGCCCCCGAAGCAGCACCACAGGTTTCTGAGTTCAGCCCAGAATCTGCCCTGGAGCTGTGCAGTGGTCCTGGGAGTTAGAGGAACCAGGAAGAACCAGCATTCCCGGCGTCCACCCCTGGGTGTGGACCTACATTTCCAGGGGTGACATCAGAGCTGAGGAAGAGCGGGATGGCTGTAACCTTAGACAAGCCCCATCTCTCTCCCCTTCTCTCGCTGGTCCCTGTGTGTTTCTTTTGCTTGTAAGGAGCAGGTGCTCTCTCGAGCTTTCCGTCTTGCTCAGTAGGTCCCTTGCTACCCAACTCTAGAGCTTTGAAGAAAGGCCAGAGATTCTCCTTGGGTTTAGAAAAAAAAGTCACATCTCAGGACAAAACACAAATCATGTGAAAAACATGAAGAATTATTAATAAAACAAATTAAAACAAATACACACAAAATGAAACAGATAAAAAACACCTCTTCAATTTTGTAAAGAAACTTACTTGAATATTAACAGCCACGTTTATCCCATACTTGGAAGGCCAAGCAAATAAAGTGAACTATAGCAGTTAAACAGAGAGAAAAGAATCGATTATGATCTGAAAGTGGTTATGGCTACTTTATAGCTACCGAGAGTCAATAATCTTGTGGTCTTTTTCTTCTTTTAGCAGAAATAAAACTGGCTTGGAAAGGAATAAGGAGAGAAATGATGAGGAACATGTTTTGAATACACAGCTTGCAGGACGCCCTTTCAGCGATTCCAAGGCAGCAGTGTAAAGAAATAAGCCAACATGAATTCTGTTTGTTTAGATCTGGTCCAGGGCCAGACTTCACTGCTTACTCATAATTTGTTAATTATTTTATTCTTTCTCTCACTTATGCACTTCAAACAACAAATGTTCACGAAGCCCTTTCCTGAGCTCTGCCAACAGGTGTGAGGGACCAGAAGTGAGTAAGGGAAGGAGGGAGGCTTCATCCACTTTAGGGACAGTGCTCAGGCTCTGCGAGTTTTTCAAAGTGGGCCCAAAGTGAAAAAAGAAATGATAAAATTGAAAATGCTAAATGTTAAATTGAATTTCTATCTAATGTAACAGCTCAACTATTTCTACTCAAGTCACATATAGGTGATACATGTATTACGTCACGTATGGCACGTATAGGATATATGGGATTACCTGTGTTATGTTTTAATACATTTGGAGTGATATGGGGTGGGGCTTCCAGAGATCCTCAAATGTCCCCACATGATGGACAGGACAGCCCCACTCTCTGCTCACTCATCCTCACACCAACTGCCATGATCACCTTGCGAAAGAGTAAAGACAGTAACATCCCTGAGCCTCAATTCCCTCATGAAAACAAACAAAAACACAAAACCCACAGCCTTCAGGAAAGTTCTGAGGACCAAATAAAAAAGTAGATTGGAAAGTGTTTCAATACCGATGAACAAACAGTAAAAGTGTTAACTTCTCTAACCTTGGTTCCTCCAGGAAGTGAATGCCCCTCAGAACTGATGCTTTTCTGTCCTGAGCACAGGCCTCAGCACTCAGAGCAGAAAGAAATTTCTACTATCCCATAAAAATAAGCCTGCGTTGGTAGCTTTGCCACCAACGGATGTTCCTGATAGAAAACACACATAAACCAGGACACTTCGAGTACAAATAAAACTTGGTCCATATCATGAGACTCAAAAGAGACAGAGGTTAAAAAAAAAAAAAAAAGCTTATTTTAGTTAAAAAAAAAAAAAAAAAGGAAGCCACTTTTCAATTAGTTTCGATCCTAAGCAGACTCTATCACCCTAAGAACGTAAAGCTGGAGGCCGCTCCCAAATTCAGTTTGATTTCTCTTTTGTAGACACTTGATGAAACACCTAATCCTCTCAGCTAGCAATGGTAGCAGGTAAAAAAGGGGAAATGAACTCCATTCTGGAAAGAAAGGACCATGTTACACAGCAGAGAAATATATATTCTAGGAGGCAATTGGATTTTATTCTTTGTCCTCTGTCTCTTTTTCCCATTCCTTTTCATGGACAACCATTTGGGGAGTGGAGTGGGAGAGGTCTGGGGTGGTGATATGACCAGATTAAAAGGAGCCCCGAACAGAATATAAAAAATTAAAGAAGGCTAACAAAAATGTCTAGGAATAGAAACTGACTGCTTCAACTGGGTTACTCTAGTACCAGGGACCCTCCTCCCGTGCTCAAGATTTCCTTTGGGCCTCACTGTAGAATGTGTTAAGATGTTAAATAAAACAAGAAAATAAGCCAAAAAAAAATTTAGCATTATGAAGAATGAAAAATCTACTAAAAATATATCAAAATGACTTCAAACATGAAATCACACTTACAAAATAACGTTTTAATAACTTAGTTAAAGTGACTCAGAAACATATGGATTACATTTCCTTCAAAATGCATGTGGCTTTAACAACTGGAGGAAACTTGCTTGGTTCACCGAGCACAGCTCTGAAAAAGAAAGTCAGTTTGGCAAACGATACCCATTTTAGCCCCGTTTTCTGGGTGCCTTGTTTGGTGATTGACTCGATTGGGTACAATGGCCATTACCCAAGCAACTTGGAACAACTTCCTTGTTTAATTCTCTTTCCTTATTTAGGCTAAGTATTCAGTAAATTTACAATAAGTGACTCTCCCTCACCTCCAATGTTTCAAGCATTGAAAACAGAGGTCTGCTCCTATAAAAACAAGTTGCTGTTGGAGCAAATGTCTACTGCATCTTTGCAACAATTGAGTACAGACTCACACATACTCATTCCCATTGTCTTTTAGTCCATTAGGAACTAATGCCAAGGGAATGGTATTTTTTATATTAAATTAAAGATATATTTCAGACAAAGCTGTGACAATCAGGCTCTGTTTCACCTGCCCAGCCTTTTTTTCCCATCTTATCAACTTCATGCTTTTACCAATGCTATTGCCACCACTAACATTGCTATAAAGTTCCTTAGCATTCACAGTGTTTACTGTTTCCAAAAGGTGTCCACAAACACTGTGTCATTCCATCCTGGAGGACAAGTATTGAGCTCATTTGTTTAGATGACAAGACTGAGAGCTGAGATTCAGAGAAAGGCCAAATGGCAACAATCAGCCATTCTGCAAACACTGACTGCACGTTCCGGCCTTGGCACCTTTTGTTTTGATTAATTTTAAAGTCATATTCTCTAGAATGCCTACCCCTCACTTATGAATCTCCCATTCTTCAAAGACCAGAACAAATGCCACATCTTTCAAGATAGAAGGCTTGAAAACTCAGTCTCCAAGTATGATGGCCTTTTTTATGGGCCAACTGGGCTAGGCTACAGTCTCCAGTTTCTCAATTAAACTCTCATCAGGAGGATGCTGTGAAGGTATTTGGTAGATGTGATCAAAGTCCATAATCAGTTGACTTCAAGGGAGATTGTTGCAGACAATCTGGTAGGTCTAATCCAATCAGTTAAAAGGCCTTAAGTAAGGTAAGAGCTGAGGCTTCCCTGAAGAAGAAACTCTACCTGTGGACCGCAGCTCCAGAATACCTGAAGTTTTAGCTCACCCTTCCCAATGGCCTGCCCTTCAGATTTTGCCCTTATATAACTGCCCAGCTCTTGCAGTTATGTAAGCCAATTCTTTCTCACTGGAATATCTCTTAGTCTTTGCTCTACTGGTTCTCTTTCCTGGTTGAACCTTGACTAAGTAATGCCCCCTCCGTGTTCCTACAGTTTATATCATTCTTATGCCTTTTTTTTTTTTGTATACAGGTTTATACCTTAAGACATCTTTGTAAACCACACAGCATTTAGTCTTATGTGTGAATAAATATTTACAGGAAGAATTAAATTACATTAGAAGGAGCAGGGCAGAGGGTGCTTTACCTTGTTGTGAGGTAAGTGAGCCTCACACAAAATGCTCATGGAGAAATTCAACCAGCAGAAGAGGCATGGCCTCAGAGAAAATGTCAACAAGAATATCCTACTGTCACTCACCAAGAGGTTACTGAGTTTCTCCTCATTGTACAGGGCACTCAGGGTGTTGAACATTTCCTGGGTCAAAGACCCTGCGTGACAATTACTTCCACTTTTCCCTGACTCCTATCATTCTGACAACCGAAAAGTCCTCTCTCACACACATTTGCAAGTGCCCCCTGGAGGAGCGTACTACACCTATCCCTAATGAAGAATTACCTTCTTACCATCATAACAATTAAAATTTACCAGGCTACAGCATAAAAAAGTATCACAACGATGAATTTTCCTACAATAATGTGCCAAATTAAGGATCAGAGAAGTGGAAATATACCAATCGGTTACATAAATGCCAAAGAGCCCTGCAAATATTCATAGGTGGGATAAGAATTCTTGACTTTAGACATTTATTTAGGCAAATGTATCCATATCTCTTCATTAATTCAAAGAAGTATCCTGTGAGCCAGGCATAGTTTATAAGACTGTGAAACAGGAAGATTTTCATGAACCCTGGAGGGTACTTTGGGATCGCCTGACTTGACATATTTGTTATGTGACATTTATGGAATTTACTCTCAGACCACAAAGAGGTGGGCCCTCCTCTTTGCCTGGTTCTGAGAATGATTTCCAGACTCAGCATCATAGCACCATCTGAGGGAACCTTGAGTAGGTTTGGACATAATTTTAGAAGCTCAGAAAAGAGATCTGGGCTCAGGAGATAAATCTGGCAGTTGATGGCACATAAATAGCAACTCCAGCCTTGGGAGAAGAGAAGAGGACTTAGAATTCAGTCATTGGGAAGCTGCTTTCAGAGCAACGGTGAGTGAGCCTGCATAGGGGACCATGGAAAGAGGCCGGGGCAGCAGAAGAGCAGGCAGAGCGAGGAAACCACGGCATCGGGGAAACAAGGAAGGAGTAGTTAACTATGCTATGTGAATCCGGGGAAGAAAAGTGAGCCTAGGCCTTAGCAACACAGAGGTCGCAGCGAACAGCTAGAACTGTTTCATTAGAGCAGTGACTTTCCACCATATGCTAAGAAAATTTTTAAAGATCATTATTTTGGAAAGGAGTTCAAGACAAAGTGTATTCTTTCTTTTACTCTTTTTTTTTGATCAACACAATTTAAGTGTGCCACGGAAGTTTAACTACAAGTTCAAGTGTGCCATGAGATAAAAAAGGCTGACGAACACTGGGTTAGAGCAATGGGGGCCGCAGCATGACTGAAGCTGAAATGAAGACATTAAGACGCATCTGGAGAAGCGTGAGTGAAAATGGAAAAGGGAAGGGCGGCTACTGAAAGGCACTGCAGGATCCTGAGCTCTACACACATCACTTGTTATCGCGCACGTGCTCCCTCTCAAAATGAGAGAGGAGAGAGACCAAGAATACGCTGATGTGTTTTGGGGGAACAATCCAGTAGTGACTGAAAGGCTGTGAGGGCACAGCAGAAAAAAGGATAATGACTAATAAAAGATTTTTTGAGAAGTTAAGAGAGAGGTGATGGATTAGCTTTTGATAACAGGGCAGAGGTCTCCCTGGAGGTGTCAGGAAGGAACAAGCACAGTACAAGGCTGAGCACAGCACAGACAGCTTATAGTTTTCATGGTAGTAGGCTGAGGGCATCCCTGTAGGTGGACTCTATGTTCTCAGGGGAGTCCAGGACAGGTGGGATGCTGAAACGCATCTATAATAGGCTTGGTCCGCCCTGTAGCCTCATGTTCTCTAGCTGGGCTCAGTCACCAGCCATAGGATTCAAGGAGTCTGGCAGCCAGGCACACCCAAGTCAGCGTTTTTTCCAGACAGGTGGAACAACTGAGCATCAAGTATATCAAAGATATTTATAAGAGAGTAATTAAAACAAGGGACTAAAAGTCTAAGCAGGGTAGGGCAGAAAGCAATGCAAGGGAAGGAATCAACCAGGACAGAGAACACTTGCAGTTGATTACTCAGCATCTCGGAGTCAGCTGAGAACAGTCAAAACTTCAAATGTGAAGTCCATGTGTGCTAAGAGCCAGGTGTATCTCAGTGAGAAGCAAAAGGGTTGCAGACGTGGCTACTCTGCAACCAAGCACAACTCTACTGTCTATCAAAGAGGACCCAGGGGCGATTGCCTTTGAAACAGTAAAGAGAAGGTACTGCAATTCAAAGACTATCATTTCAACTATGGGTTTTTGTGTTAGTATCACTAAATTGCTCTGCAATGATGCCTGGTAAATGACCCCAAGAAAAGGTGCTGTACTGACTTTCCTAGAGCTGATTTTGTGGGTGTCTTACACATGGTTTTACCTAATTCCTTTTTATCTTAAATTTCTCTCCAGCATAGTGGTTCTCAACCAACAGTGATTTTGCTCCCAAGGAGACAACTGACAATGTCTGGAGATACTCTTTGCTTGTCCCAAGGGGGGTGGGGTGGGGGTGCATTTACTGGGTAGAGGCCAGGGATGCTCCTCAACATCCCACAATGCAGGGGGCAGCCCCACCCCTCCAAAAGGGCATCACCCAGCCCAAAGTGTCACCAGTGCCAAGACTGAGGAGCCCTGGTCTAGAACAAAGCACTTGAAAAAGTAGGCTGTTTATATCAGAGCAAAGAGGGCTCACCTTGGATCAAAGTAACCAATCGTCTTCATATTGTCTACCAACAGCCTAAGTAAAACTCTTTGTTTTCAGGAAAGGCATTAATATAAGTACATAAAAAGGTACGAGCTTTAGATACACACATAAGAAACAACCTGTCATGTGTATGATGCCTCCCTCCCCCGTGTTTGGTTTTCCGATTCTCTTGTTCACCTCTCTCCAGGAAGATTATCATCTCTGTTTTTCACCAGTTCCTACACACGAGAAAATTAAATTCCAACCATAATTTAATTTCAACAAAATCCCCTTACCAGAAGTAAACAGGAAAGTTGAAAGAATTTAGTAAGATGGCCTTTTGCTCATATACAGAAATGATTAAAGACTAGACTGCAATTAAATTTGAGCAAAGTAACATAATTAGCAAATTTATGAATGGGTCTTCTTTTCACAGTTCTACTGTCAGGGCTAATTACTTGTATTAATTAGAACTGTCAACACATGAATATGCTTGTTGAAGTTGCTTCCTGTGGTAAAATATGAGACTTGTAAATATCAAGGCACTTGGAAAGATGCACAGACTTTCATTTATTAGCAACTCTAAATGATGTAGAAGCACTGACTGCACAATGAGCCCTGGGAATTGACTGCAAGTAGATTCCCAGTTAATGAATTTGCCGAATGTTCTTCCTCGGTTAGGCGTTAGTCTCAGCTCAGCCTTTGGATGAAATATCCAATCTATACTACTTTACAAGGACTGTAGCAAGGATAAGGAAAGAATTCCCCCGGTTCCTGGAAGGAGCAGCCAGGATGTCTAAGCTAATCAGGAAGGAGCTCCCATCTCTACCCTGATTGGTCTGAAAAAGACTGTAAAATAAGGTTGTTTTTTTTTTTTTCTTGCAGTTTTTGGCCAGGGGCTGGGTTTGAACCTACCACCTCGGGTATATGGGGCTGGTGCCCTACTCCTTTGAGCCACAGGTGCTGCCCAAAATAAGTTTTAAGAACTGCTTAAGGGGTAGGGGAAAGACAGCTGGGGGATCGGGAAAAAGAATTTGAACACCAGTTTTAACTGTGTGACTTTGAGTAAGTAGACCCTGTGCCTCAGCTTCCTCATCTGAAAAATGGGATGACAGAAATGGGGACAGCAACAGAACCTGTTTTCATAATTCTCCCCACCTCGGATGGGGTAGAAACAGAGAATTGAGCATTCCTAAAACGATATGTACGAGTGCAGTGCAGAGGGATTAAGAGCTCTGGAGTCAAGACGGGACTGGATTTACACCTCAACTCACTTGGTTTCTTTTTTACCTCAGGTGCACCCTACTTCATGAGTTTCTGCGAAAAACTGATGAAAAAAATCCATGAAATATACTTGCTGTGTCTGGTGCATAAAAGGGGCTGGATAAGTGTTGATGCTTCAATATTCGTAACCATTACTATCTACTTGGAGAAATCTCCAAAATCAATTGAAATGACAGCAAAAAGAAAAATTTCAGTAAGGGACTTAAGATGAGTAGAAGAGGAGAAAGGTAAATGAAGAGGACACATCCCTCACGCCTCCTTGTGCCAGGTGCCCTCCACCTCCTGTCCCAGGCAGGAATCACAGCTGCCCAGGGAGCAGAGTATAAGAGGGTGTAACTCCCTACCCACAACACCTGCACCAATCCCTCAGAGTGGGGGGGGGGGTAACTCCCTACCCACAACACCTGCCAATCCCTCAGAGTGTAGGAGGGTGTAACCCCCTACCCACAACACCTGCACCAATCCCTCAGAGTGTAGGAGGGTGTAACTCCCTACCCACAACGCCTGCACAAATCCCTCAGACTGTAGCAGGGTGTAACTCCCTACCCACAACACCTCCACAAATCCCTCAGCACCTTGTTCACTGGGGAAGGGGAGACAGAGCTGAAATTCCCAACGCAAGGCAGACTGACTGTAAAGCCCACACCATGAGGGTGGGGAAAGCACCTGCAATGGGCTTCCTGAGGGAATCCAGTTCCTAAGTTCTTTTTGCCTACTTCACCCCTATTTCTCTCTCCTTTACATACACTTAAAACACAATAATCAAATGGTTATTAGGCTGAGCTTGTTCTGGCTGGCTTGCTAAATCTCACCTTATAAGTAAGTACCATAAAAAACTACCATAAAACTGTTTTAAATTAACATCAGTTAATCAAGTCATTTCTATTTTAATTCCCTTAAGTACCAACTTGGCAACAATCTACAGATTTTTTTTCTCCTTCTATATTTTATGTTACAAAGTCCTCCCAGAGACTTGTATCTCTGACAGTAGAAAAATGGCCTCTTACATGGATGCTGCAGAAAGCATTTGGGGAGCGACTTGAGAGCACCTGCTAAGGTCTGGCCCAACTCAGACGTCTTCTATTTCTGAATGCAGCAAGATATCAATATTAGTGTTGATTTCAACTGAAAATACACTTCTGTGACACATAAAAAGAAAATCTAGTTGGAAGATGTTCTGGATCCTTTCACAAGAATGCCTAGTTAAATACAGGAGACAAAAAGCATTCCAACTACGTATGCAGTCAAACTGTGAAGTTCCTTTACACAAGGAGTAGGTAGGAAATGTAATCATGCCAAAGTAACAGGCTTATAAACACAAGAAAAGGCGTTCATTAGAGAAATGAAAATGAAAATCACAGTGCATGGCACTACAGACCAATTTGACTGGCTGAGATGAAAAAGACTGACCACAGCAAGTGTTTGGGGAAGGACGGGGAGGACCTGGAACTCCATACGCTGCTGGAGAGAACCACCATTTATAAAATGGAACATTTTGAAAATGGTTTGGCAGTTTATTAATAAGTAAACTTACACTTTCTTTCCACATGACCACATGGTGAGTGTTGATAGCTGCTCTATTTTTAGTAGCCAAAACTGGAAAGGATCTAAATATTCATCGACAGCTGACTAGAAAAACAAACAGAGGTATATCTATACAATGGAATGCTACTTGGCCAGAGGAATGAACTATGATTAAGACTACACATAATGACATGGATACATCTCAAAATAGCTATGCTGAGTGAAATAAGTCAGACAACAAAAGCATATATAGTACATTTCCATTTATAAAAAGAATTTAAAATGCAAGTTAAACTGCAGAGACAGATCAGTGGCCGGCTAGGGATAAGAGGGAAGGACAGTAAGGACAAATTACCAAGAGGAGGAGGAAACAGAGGTGACGGATACATTGCTTATCATGATGCTGATGATTCCATACGTGTATACAGACATCGAAGCTTACTGACTTACACATTTAAAAATATGTGCAGTTTATCACATGCCAATTCTATATCGATAAAGCTATAAAAAAATAAATCTTTACAAATTCTTTGAGAAAAGAACAGACTTCATTCAACATCAAAACTAGTGTTTGTGCAGCTCTCTGCAGGGTGCAGGGTGTTTCCATAAGCACTACCTCAGCTGATCTTACAAGAAGGTACTATTATTCCTAGAGCAAATCTTGCGCCACCAGCCAGATTTCACAATTGAGCAACTGAGGCGCAACAGGCCCCCAGGTCCCTGCTGCTTGTGGGAGCTTTGTTGGTTGTCTGGCTGGTTCCTGAAGACATGCAGAGTTGCCGAAGCTGCTCTTTGTCAAGCACAACTATCAATATTTCCAACAGGAGGAGTCTCCTGGCAAGTACATGACATTCTTTCAGGTTTACCATGTTAGCACAGAGTATGGTTTTATAAAACCTTAAAATCTTTTAAGAGATTTCAAGAAGAGAACTTAAGGGGGAGGAAGAAAGGTCTTAACACCATGTCCAGCTCTCACAGAATCAGGAGAAAGAACTCAGATGAAAGAGAGGGTTATGGTAAGGGTTGGGGGGCTGGGAACCCACTCCTAGAGTATGTGAGGAGTATGCATATCTAGAATCTCAAAATCCCAGGTTTACGTACACACATCCTCACCCCTGCCCCGGAAAAACCCTTTATCAGGAACTCAAACTGCTCAGCTTGGAAAAAAACATGATAATGGTCAGTTTTACTGGTCTCTGTTATTAAGATAATGATATACCCACTTAAAAAAAAAAAAAAAAACAACCTCACTGAGATTTAATTCCTATACCACACAATTCACCTACGTAGAGTGGTCGTTTCAATTTTTTTTATTATATTCACAAGTTGTGCAATTATTATCACAATCCATTTTAGAACCGTTTTATCACCCCAAACAGCACTCCATACCCGTTAGCAGTCACTCCCACCCCTGGCCTTGGCACCACTATCAACTCTGTCTCTGGACGGCTGATTCTAGCCATTTCGCCTAAGTCAAACCATACAATATGAAGCTTTTGTGACTGGCTTCCTTCACTTAGTATAATGCTTTCAGGTTCCTCCACGTGGTAGCCTGTAGTATTAAGAACTTCATTCCTTTTTGTGGCTAACTAATATGCATGCTTTATTAATATTCATGTATTCATCAAGTGACTGGCATTTGGGTTGTTTCTACTTTCAGGTTATTGTTAATCACGTAACAGGAAATGCTCAGTACAAGCTTTGGCGCACACTTACATTTTTATTGCTCTTAAAAATTGCTGGTTCGCATATTAAGGTTAAACTCTACATTTAACTTTCTGACAGACTGCCAGACTGGACTGTCAGACTGTGTCCAGTACAGCTCTACCATTTTACAATCCCATCCGACTTCTTTACATCCTGCAAATGTTTTTTTGGGGGGGAGACATCCAATAGCGGGATTGCTGGACTGGACAGTAACTCTATTTTTAGTTTTGAGAAATCTCCATACTGTTTTCCATCATAGCTGGACTAATTTACATTCCCACCAACGGCACGTAAGAGTTCCTATTTCTTCATATGCTTGCCAACATCTGTTATTTTTTGTCTTTTTAATAATAGCCATTCTGAATGGAGTAAGATGATATATCACTGTGGTTTTCATTTGCATTTCTCTGATGATTAGAGATGTTGAAAATTTTTTCATATGCCTCTTGGCTATTTATATGTTTTCTTTTGAACAATGTCTCTTCATGCCTTTGCCTTCTTTTCAATGGGATTATTTTTTCTGTTGAATTGAGTTCTTTATGTAATATAGATATTAGTCCCCTTTGAATCAAAGGAATACTCGCATTCATATGTTCATTGCAGAATTATTTACAAAAGCCAATACATGGAACTAACCTAAGTTGTTCACCATCATATGGATGGATAAGGAAATGTGGTATATATACACACAATGGAATACTGTTCACTACAAAAAAGAATAAAATCATGTCATTGGCAAAAACATGGATGGAACTGGAGGCCGTTACCTTAAGGCACAGAAAGACACATATCACACGTTCTCTCACTGAGGTGTGGGAGCTAAAGACTTTGAACACATGGAGGTACAGAGCAGAAATACAGATAATAGAAGCTGCGATGGGTAAAGATAAAAGGAGGGAGACTAAAGGTTACAAACATACAGTAAGACAGAAGGAATAAATTCAGTGTTTAACGAAGAGTAG
Organism: Arctocebus calabarensis; assembly: GCA_963573935.1. Taxonomy (NCBI): domain Eukaryota; kingdom Metazoa; phylum Chordata; class Mammalia; order Primates; family Lorisidae; genus Arctocebus; species Arctocebus calabarensis. The sequence goes on along the minus strand of CAUYON010066798.1, from coordinate 17,409 downwards.
GGTAATTATACTTAAATACTTAATAGGGTACACTCTATATATGTTACAAAGATCTTTTGTACCCCATAAATTTTCACAAAAACTGTCTTTAAAAAATGATTATAGGGTGGTGCCTGTGGCTCAGTGAGTAGGGCACTGGCCCCATATACCAAGGGTGGCAGGTTCAAACCCGGCCCCAGTAGAACTGCAACAAAAAAATAGCCAGGCATTGTGGCGGGCGCCTGTAGTCCCAGTTACTGGGGAGACTGAGGCAGGAGAATCACCTAAGCCCAGAAGCTGGATGTTGCTGTGAGCTGTGAAGCCATAGCACTCTACCAAGGGTGACAAAGTGAGACTCTGTCTCTGAAAAACAAAACGAAACAAAACAAAAAAACCAAAAAACAAAACAAAACAAAAAACGATTATAGCCATCCTAGGGGATGTGCAGTGGCAGGTCACTGCAGTTTCCATTTGCTGTTCTTAATGGCCTGTTATGAGCCATTTGTATATCTTCTTTGGAGAAATGTCTATTCGGATCATTTGCTCATTTTTAGGCAGGCTGTCTTCTGGTTATTGTGTTGTAAGATTTGTTATATATTCCATATAAAAGTCCCTTATCAGATAGATGGTTTGCAAATATTTTTCTCTTATTCCGTGATGATCGTTTTACCTTTTTGATGGTGTCCTGTGCAGAAAAGCGTTTTAATTTTGATAAAGTCTAATTTATCTATTTTTCTTTTGTTGCTCAATCCAAGGTCACGAAGACTCATACCTATATTTTCTTCTAGGAGTTTTATAGTGTTAGCTCCTACATTTAGGTTACTGAGCCTGTTTTACATATGACCCTGAGCCTTACCCACTGTCAACAGTACCAATCCAGGTCCAGTGTTTGCTATGTCTTTAAATCAGGCCCTTTGTTATCTCTGCTTGAAACAAGACTGGAATCTGGGCTGTCTTCCATCCCACCGTGCACCCTTTATACACACTACCAGTAAAATGAGTATAGAATAGATTTTTGCCAAGATCTCTTACAGACGGGAAATTCCATATACTTCAAAGATACTTCATGGAGACTATTGAGCAAGAAATCCTTTTATCTTTCTCAGCACTGAAGTAGTAAGTGAATAAAAGTACAGGAGCAGGTAGAGAAGATGTGCATAAGCTAACAGGGCAGAAACACACAGGTAGGGTTGACTCGGCTGTGGAATATCACACTGCTAAAGAGCTGCTCTGAGTGCCAGAAGCCAGGCAGCCGGTGACACCGCGACCCTCTGTGTCAGGCTCAGCACTCCCACGGGTCACTGCCCTTGGCTAGGGTCCTTTCTCCTATCTTCTGTTGCAGTTTCTGTCATTTGTCCTTCTAACATCCCTGTTGGCAGTTGTGGGGAAAAGGAAACCCAATAGTTAGAACATTCGGAGCCCCAAATCATCTGAATTTAATAAAGATGTGAGAGTACAAAAGATGTAGCCAAAATTTAGACTGATACTGAAAAGTGAAAGAGAAAAAAACTGTTTTATCTCCCCAGAAGAATGTGTGACTTATGCCCCAAAATTACCAGCAGGAGATTTTGGGAACCGGTGATGACGGGTACTACTCATGGGACCTGGCTTGTGTATCTCCCTGGGAAGAACCTGCTGCTATCAGTACAGGCACCAGGGGCTGGGGCTGTCTGCAGAGGCCCCAAGAGTGAGTGACAAATGGCTAGAGGAGGGGACCATATTGGTGTCAAAATGTGATTGCTGAGGGGAGGGCTGAGTGGGACCAACTCCTCGGGACGGAGTTCTGCGCCTGGAGGTGGGTGGGTGCCCCTTAGTGTGCCACAGCCTGCTTGTCAGAGGGCGCTCCTCGGAGAGACCTCAACAGCTAAGGGACAGTGTGGAATTCTGACAGCATAAAATCTAAAGTCCAGTCCCCTAACCACACAACTCGTGCAAGTTCTTTCATGTCTCTGCATCAGTCTCCAAATCTTTGAAATGGGACTTCATAGAGTTGTTATGGGGATTGGAAAAAGGAAAAAAGTTAAAGCACTGCCCAGTAGATGAGGTAGACGATCGCTCTTGTTAGAGACTGAATTACATCCCCCCAAATTCAAATGTGGAATCTCTTACCCCTAAAATGAGAGTTTTGGGACATAGGGCCCTTAAAGAGATAATTAAGGTTAGACAAGGTCAGAGTGGAACCCTACTCCAGCAGGACAGACATCCTTACAAGAAAGGAAGAGACACTAGGGAGATACATGCACCCAGGACAGGCCATGTGAGGACATCGGGAGAAGCTGGCCACCTGCAAGCCAAGGAGAGAGGCTTCCGCGGAAACAAACCTGCTAACACTGTCATCTTGAACTATCAAAAGCTGTGTTCTTTTGTTACGACAGCCCTGGCACATGGCTTTATTACTGTTAACAACAATACCACCAGTCTGTGAGGACACAGCCGGGTGACATGAAGTCTGGGTCCCCTTCTCAAAGATCAGTGAGCCAAGACACTAAAAAAGCTGCGTATTGTGCCACTAACCAAAGAACATCAAAACAACCTGCTGAGAAGATGTGAATGCCCCAGGGGAAGTGTGATAGGTTTGCTCTAAAAACCTTTAACAAGTCTTACTGCAAAACACCACAAACTTAGCTGTGGCTTTGGTAATGAATGACTGACTTGCTACCTTACTTGATTCCAGGATCTAGCAAGCCAATCGCGTGGGTCCCCATGACAGAGGTTTGGGCAGGATGTGCAAACAGGGCTCCAGTCTTCCCCCTCCTGAAAGTACCAACTCAATCCCCTTGAGGATGTCCTCAGGGTCTGGTGCAGTCAGGTGGCAGCATCCCAGAGACATGCTCAGTCCCTCAAGCCAGGTGACCCTCCCTGAGCCCACGAGAGGTCCTTTGGAGGACCACACATGTGTGGACACATGTAATACACTCCCCCTCCATCCCCAGCACTGGCTGCCTTTACGTCTTTTAGGCCTCAACTTCCATGTGAATTACCACCTCTTTAGAAAGGCCTTTGGTCATCCTTCACCCCACTGAGTTCCCCACTCCCCCAGCCCCATTAATTTCTCAAACTGCACCCTATTCATTTCCTTCATAGCACTGCCTCTAAATTTAATTACCTTCATGAATCCACCTGTCTATCCATCTGCCCACCTCTTCCTCCTCTCTATCCCATCGTCCTCATTTTCCCCCGCCCCCACCATGAGTACTGAGTGGTATTTCCCATCACTGTGTCCTCAGCACAGCCTATGGTGCCTTGTAGGTGCTTCATCAATAGTTGCTAAATGGATGCGAGCTGTGAGCACCCAGGATGAAGGGGCAGACTGCCCTGTTAGCCTCATTCTATGCTCTGGGGGCTGTGGAGGGACACGGATGGTACAATGCCATGCAAGGGCAGCTGATAGAACCAGGGTGACTTTAACATTAAACATAAAATCGTAGGGCTGTCCTTCTTCAACATCTTCCCATAGCATAACTTGTTACTTTGCCAGCTTTCATAACTTTGGTCTTAGAATTGTATTTACCACCAAACTCATCACTGGAACCCCTTACAATGTATTTTAAAGAACATATCTTCTCACCCATACTGTAGTTGCTCACTAGGTACTTCTCAAAGCAAATGTAGGTACCAAAGGATCTTACTGACAATTCTCTAAGTGAATTGTGCAGCGATGGTTAGAATGCAGCGAAGCTTAGAATGTTACTGCTTCCTGCAGAACCTAGTTTATTTTTGATGGTATAAACATAGGTGAGATGGTAGAAACAACTCTGGATGGAGTGCAATGATGCAGATTCTAGGACAAGATTAGGCACTGATAGGCCGTGGGTGCTAAGCCAGTGGTTCTCAACCTTCTTAATGCCACGACCCTTTAATACAGTTCCTTATGTTGTGGTGACCCTCAACCACAAAATTATTTTCGTTGTTACTTCATAACTGTAATTTTGCTACTGTTATGAATCGTAATGTAAATATCTGACATGCAGGAGACCCCCAAAGGGGTCGCGACCCCCAGGTTGAGAACAGCTGCTAAGCTAAGAACCGCCTTTCTTCCTAGGGTGCAGAGTTCCAAGGCAGTTTGGATCAGGCCATTTCTAAGGCTCTTACAGAGTTACAATCCTCATAACTATATTAATGAGAACACTGTGTAATTCTTACAAGGCCAAACCACTGCCACTCAGCTCTTAGATCACTAATGTTTTTTTTTTTTTCTCAGTTTCAGCTAAGCGCTCCTTAAATGGCACAGCTGTGTGTCAGGTTATAATCATCTCTAATTGGTTCTCTCCTGGTTGCAACTTTCCTAACCAATAAAAGGCCTCAAAAACATTTTTTATTCCTCTCTAATAAGAAACATGTTAAAAGGCAGTTTTTTTTTTTTTTTTAAAAAGGCTCTACAGGCAATATCATTAAAATTCATTGCAGTATGTTAACATTCTTCTTAAGTAAAGACTTAAGCCTACAGAATAAAATAAGCAAAAAACATGCTAGTTTACATTTTCTTAATTGCATAAATTCCAGTAAGAATCGGAATGTGATGGAAGCTGAACTTAATGGCTTCTTTCCTCACCATGGAGACATGCCAACACCATCTACCATTTTCCTCCCATCCCTCCAGCCCACTACTCACCCCATCCTACCCCTAAACATCCCAACCAAATGTTAGTTTTATCTGATAAAAGCAAGTTTTTTGATGCCTTACTACTTTCCTTTACCTACCCTTCCTCTCCCTTCCATGTAACTAAGTTCCTTGAGGGCAGAGAATTTGGTTTCTACATGGGGTGGGAGGCAGGGTGGGGAGAAGCTACCTTGCTAATACCTGGCACAATGAAAGTTTTTCCTATACAGTGGAATCTCCAGAGCTGACCTCCTCCCTACGTGACGAGCTCCTTAAGTTGACTTATATTTTTACAGAATGGACATGCACCACGAAACGTATCAGTACAGGAGGCCTGGTTCCTTATGCTGATTCCCCCCATCTGTTGACCAGTTTGTTACGGTCCCTTGATTGGTCGACTTACAGAGGTTCTACTGCATTTTTAAAATTAGGTATAAAAACTTTAGGATAACTGCTAGAGATTCATGAGAGATAGAGAAATAAATGAAAACCTCTCACCTTGATCCTCAAGGATCTCCTTTCCTAAAGGAGATAAAGACATGTTAGAATCATGACTTAGAAGTTAGACTTCTAGGGGCGGCGCCTATGGCTCAAGGAGTAGGGCGCCAGCTCAATATACCGGAGGTGGTGGGTTCAAACCCAGCCCCGGCCAAAAACTGCAAAAAAAAAAAAAAATTGAAGTTAGAGTTCTAGAGAAGTCTGCACACACTCCCTCACCCCAACCCCACCAGCTGTGAATTTGGATTTATTCTTGGGCCAGAGCATTGGTGATTTTAAGAAAGATTCACAAATGATTCTAATAGACATCCAGGGCTGACAGTTACCAAAATCTCTAAGAGAAACAGCTCTGCTTGTCACTGAAAATTACTAGCTCACTTCATCCTTTCTTGAACCACACTTATTAGATACACTGACAGAAAACATTAGACAGAAACCCAGCGAGCCCATTGCAATGATGAACATATTCAGTTCTCCCGGGCATGAGTGTATCTGTCCTGCATAAAAGTCCACTCTCCTTTATTTACTCCTAATATCATTCTTTAAATGCTACCTTTCCACTGAATCCATTTCCACTGATCATGTCTCTAACCAGCTTAGTGTTACTAGTGCAATGGAAACCATTGTGGGAGTTCACATTCCCTGGCCTTTCCCTGTTATCCACTGAAAACAGTTAATCATGAAATCGACAGTAGAAACTCCCATAAGAAGCTTAAAGTTGACCAAGAAGATATTAATAGCAATTACTTGAAAAAATTAATTTTTAATTTGTAAGTTTTTGCAAAAAAGCTCTATTCACTAAATTTCCTAATTTTATTCCAATAGAAATGAATATGAGTGCTAAAAATGTAAGTTAACTAAATTATTAAAGTGTTAGTAGCATATAGAATATAATAATAGTATTATTAGTAGTATTATGCTATTGTTATGAGGTGAACTGTATACCTTCCAAATTCATAAGGGGAAGCCCTAACTCCTAGTACCTTAGAATGTGGAGATAGGGTCTTTTTAAAGATCTGATTTGGTTAAAACAAAGCTGTTAGAATGCTCACATGCAGAAGAATACTAAATAGAGGGTGTCCATAAAGTTGGTGTGTAATTTACTATGTTAAACTTTTTTAAATTGCACACAAACTTCATGTCCACCCTATATTATATCCTTATCTTATACCATATACAAAAGTTAACTCAAAATGCATTAAAAACTGAAACAGTAAGACTTGAAAGTATAAAACTACTAGAAGATAACAGAGTGTAAAGACTCCATGATACTAGTCTGGGCAATGACTTTATATGACCCCAGAAACCACAGGCAACAAAACTAAAAATAGTCAAATGAGATTACATCAAACTACACAGCTTCTACAAGGCAAAGGAAACAGTCTGCAGCAGGAACCATATATCTGATAAGGGTTAATATCTAAAATATACAAGGAACTCAATAGCAAGAAAACAACTCAATCTAAAAAGTGGGCAAAGGACCAGAATAGATTATCTCTCACAAGAAGACATACAAATGGTCAAGATTATATAAAAAATGCTCAGCATCACTAAACATCAGGGAAATGCAAATTAAAAGAAAAATGACATATCACCTCACACCTGTTAGAATAGCTATTATCAGAAAGATGAAAGGTAAGTGTTGGGGAGGATGTGGAGAAAAGAAACCACTGCACCTGTTGGCGGGAATGTAAATGCGTGCACTCATTATGGGATACAATGAAGGTTTCTCTACAGAAACAGTTCTCTGCGTGTTGAAGAGATGCCTGCACTCGCACGTTCCTGGAGGCATCTTTCCCAATAGCCAAGAGATGGGACCCACCTAAGAGTCTATCATCAGATGAATGCATAAAGAAAAGGCACATAGATCCAATGGAATATTATTCAGCCTGAAAAAAAGGGAATCCTGCCATTTGCAACAACACAGATGAACCTAGAGGACATTACATTAATAAGTCAGGCAGAGAAAGAGGAATACCACATGATCTCAGTTCTATGTAGAATCCAAAAAAAAAGTTAAACTCATAGAAACAGAAAGTAGAAAGGTGCAAACAGGTTGGAGGTTATGGAGGTGTTGGTCAAAGGATACAAAATGTCAATTAGATGGGAGGAAAGTTTAAGAGACATACTGTCACATGTGACTATAGCTAATAACAGCGTATCATATTCTTCCAAAGCTCTAAGAGTAGATTTTAAGTTCTTATCACAAAAAGTAAGTATGTCAGGGGACACATACGTTAACTACCTTACCTGAGTCATTTCACAATGTGTACATATCTCAAAACATGGTAAATATATACAGTTTTTATTTATCAATTAAAATGTTTACTATTTTATAAGATGAGGCCGTTAGAGTGGGCCCTCCTCCAATCTGACTGGTGTCCCTGTAAGAGGAAGAGATTCAGACGCACAAGGAGACAGCAGGGACACACACACACACAGAGGAAAAACCATGTGAGAGCACGGGGAAAGGGAAGCCACCCGCAAGCCAAGGACAGAGGCTTTGGGAGAAAGTAAACACACAGGACCTTGACCTTGAACTCGCTGTGGAACTGTGAGAATATATATTTCTGTTGCTGGGTATTTCTTTTTTTCATTTGAGAAAGAGTATCACTCTGTCATCTGGGTGAAATGCTGTGGTATCATAGCTCACAGCAACCTCAAACTCCCTGGGCTCAAGTGATGCTTTGCTTTAGCTTCCTGAGTATTTGGGACTATAGGTATTAGCTATGACACCCAGCTAGTTTTTCTATTTTTAGTAGAGACAGGGAGTTGCTCCTGCTCAGGCTTATCTTGAATTCCTGAGCTCAGGTGATCCACCCACCTTGGCCTCCCAAAGTGCTAAGACTGCAGGCATGAGGTCTAAATTTCAATCGCTTACACCACGCACATTGTGGTATTTTGTTATAGCAGCCCTAGCAAACTAATACAACTATGAATTAATTCATTAATGGAAATATAACTGTTATTCACAACCCATTCAATGCAGAAGGTAAAATAATGTGATAATTAAATAAACGGACCATGAAACTAAACTGCCTGGGCTCCCATCTCAGCCTTATTCATTTTTAACTACCCAGAATCTTGATCAGCCTCCCAATCACAAGCACACGTGTACATACAACCACACATAGGTCACGTATGATGGTGCCTGTAATGCTGTGGCTCACTTAAATCCACATCTCCTTCCCCTACACCTAGCACAGTGATCTTAAAACCCTGATTTTGATACTGTTGTCCCCACTTAAACCTCTCAATGCTTTCACTGTCCTCAGGATCAAGTATAAAACCCTTAAACACAGCATACTGTGCCCTTCGCTTCCTGAGTCCCACCTCCCTCTCTGCCCTGATTACTTGTAACACTACCCTGCCCCCCACCCTGTGAAAAACATATCACAGCCACAACCCACTTAGTTTCTCCAATAGATCGTCTCCCTACTTCCAGATCTTTACCTGTCTTCTCTGTTTCTCTCCTTCTTGGGTTCAAACCCTTCACTAGCATCATATTCAGGATCCAACCAAAATTCATGCAAGGACCAAGATCTAGAACTCACTAATTCAAATTTAGGACCAATTCCCAGGTTTGCCCAAACTGAGACTTTATCCATTCATTCACACAAAAAATGCTGTTCACTACCTAAGTGTTTTGTCTGTCAATCTTTAAGACACATAAAGTGACAGCAGATGTTATGACGTCTCCATGGCCAGTCAGGAGGAAAAGTCAGAATTCCGCATCTAAGTAGATGATACCCCATTTACAGATCTCTCTCTTCTGTTTGTGGTAGATGCAAGTTTTATTTTATTTTTCCATTGTTAAGTAGTTGTTTGTCTATTCATGTAATTACAAATAGTAGCGAAAGACATGCTTTTTAGAAAATACAAGTCTTGGCATTTTTAAGAACAGGGCTCATTTGGTCTCATTATTCTGCCAGGCAATTGACAAGGAAGAATGTCCTAATTGCTCATTAACTCTGATGATGTCCCCCTTGTCTCATATCAGGGTCTAAGAGATGCAAAGTGCACAGCGAACTGCACAAGAGCTGTTTCTTTCTTTCTTTTTTTTTTTTTTTTGAGACAGAGCCTCAAGCTGTTACCCTGGGTAGAGTCCGTGGCATCACAGCTCACAGCAACCTCCAATTCCTGGGCTCAAGCGAGTCTCTTGCCTCCGCCTCCCAAGTAGCTGGGACTATGGGCGCCCGCCACAATGCCTGGCCATTTTTTGGTTGCAGCCGTCATTGTTGTTTGGCGGGCCCTGGGGCTGGATTTGAACCTGCCAGCTCAGATGTACGTGGCTGGCGCCTTAGCCTGTTGAGCCACAGGCGCCGAGCCACAAGAGCTGTTTCTTTAGGGAGATAAAGCTGCAGGTTTGTACAGGTATAAAGCTGCAGATGTTTTAATTTTGGTTTTCAAAAATCCAATCTATGACATAGTAGAATTTGGTGGTGAGTCATCTTCTCCTGAAGCTAATAAGATGAATCACACTGCTGATTAAGTATTATTTTCTAGGGCCACAAGTTTTTTCATAGCCATTGCTTATGGTAATCATTCTTGATCTTATGGCAATCACAGTATCTACCAAAATGATAACCGATGTCAGAGGCATTTAGAGGAAAGCTGTCACTTCCACCCACCCCACTATCCCTGCTACATGCAGGGCCGTACTGAACAGAATCACAACAGAAACAGTCCTCAACACAAGCCTTCCTAATGGCCACTTAGATCCCTCCTTAAAATACACAAAGAATGGCTCGGCGCCTGGCACCAGCCACATACACCTGAGCTGGCGGCTTCAAATCCAGACTGTGCTGGCTGAACAACAATGACGTCTGCAACCAAAAAATAGCCAGGCGTTGTGGTGGGTGCCTATAGTCCCAGCTACTTGGGGGGCAGAGGCAGGAGAATCGCTTGAGCCCAGGAGTTGGAGGTTGCTGTGAGCTGTGATGCCATCATACTCTACCCAGGGTGACAGTTTGAGGCTCTGTCTCAAAAAAAAAAAAAAACAAAAAAACCCCAAAAAAAACACAAAGAACGCCAGTGTTCCTTTAAATAGCTACATCTGTGTACCAAGAACAACTGTCTGTGTCTGTGATATATAAAAACATTAAAATAACAATTAGCAAATAATTAGGACTACTACGGGATAGGAAATTTGTCATAACCGGACAAATGTCATAGTCTCAAAGTTATGCTCAAATGGGCCTCTCTGGGCCTGCATTATTGAAGCCAAAGGCTTATTTCCCTCCTCACCCAAAAGCATCCTCTACAATAGTAAATTAGTTAAGGTTTAAAATTTATCTTTGTCACAGCACAGTGTGCCAAAAGAAGCGGCCTGCTAATCCCCAGAGATGGAGTTTATTTAGAGACATAATGAAGACAGCAGGTGTTCACACAGACGCCACTTCTTCTAGAAGACACTTATTAAACACTTTATCTCCTGTAACGTCCATGGGCTAGCTATATTTTATTTCAGCTTTCACACTAGCCAAAAGCAAATTGTTTCCTTTTAGACTCACTGACCCCAAAATTAAAAACTGGGCTTTGGGTTGTTTGATTTGTAAAAACTCCTGAAAGCAACGACTGGTAGTCAATCCCTATCGTTTCCCAATACTACAAGCCTGTGTTTTGCAATATGGACATGCTCTTCCACAGGAGGCAGGCCAGACTCCTCCTTCCAAGTTTTAACCACCCCATACAACTTTTCATTGAGATTAATCAGAACAGATATGAAAGGACTGCATTCAGTGAAACTTATAAAGCCTTAAATTTTGTGTACTGCCTGCTGCCAGTGTTCCTAAATGGTAGGCTAAAGCAGCCTTGAACTAAGACAGAATTCAGTGTGTTCTGGAGCCCTCGTGAAAAAGAAATTATGTTTTTCCAGTTTTTGCCTATCATGACAAAAGCCGCTGTGAATATTGTATATGTGAATTTATGTTTTTGTATCTCTTAGATGAAGATCTAGGAGTGAGAGCTAAATTATAATGTAGGCATCATTTAACTCATTTGAAGCTGCCATGGCCAAGAATGGTGGCTTCCACCTGTAATCTTAGCAATTTGGGAGGCCATGGTGGGAGAATCACCTGAGGTCAGAAATTTGACCCATCTGTGGAATATAGTGAGACCACATCTCAACAAAAAATAAGAAATATCATCTGAGTGTGTTCACATACCTGAGGTCCTGGCTACTAGGGAGCTGAGGTGGGAGCAGGCTTTGAGTCCAGGAGCCTGAGGCTGCTGTGAACTATGATCATCCCAGCCTGGACAGCAGAGTGAGATCCTACCTCTTAAAAACAAGTAAACAACCAACAGCAACAACTAAACTGGCAGCTTTCCAAACCAGCTGTACCCTTTTATACCCCCACTAGCAGTGAATGAGAGTTCTAGTTTGTTCACATCCTCGTCAGCACTCGTTATTAACCAGTCTCATAAGTTTTAGCTATTCTAACAGATGTATTGTGGTAACTATCATGGTTTAAATTTTGCATTTCCTCGATGAACAAAGTTGTGGAGCACTTTAACAAGTAAAATTAATCTACAGTGACAGAAATCAAAAAAGAGTTTATCTTCATTGGGGTTATGGTTACAGGGTTGCATAAATATATAAAATGTCATTGAGCTGTACACTTAATATCTATTGGGCATTTTATTAATAAAAATAAATTGTAGGAAAATAAATAATATTAAAGCAAAAGAAAAGGAAAGAAAGAGAAAGAAGGAACTCATTGTAGTGGCCAGAGACAGCTAGATGCTATGGCTCTAAAGTACTAAAGATGTCCATACCCAGGTGAATAAACATCTTTAGCTTGGAAGGTTTAGAGTAGAAATGAAAAGGGAAAGAGGAGACAGGAACTGGGGACTTCCTAATGCAATGGTCTGTGCTCTGCTCAGACACCTCATCAGTAAGGATCCCGTAGAGGCTACAAATCAATGGATGACACGTGGTTTTACATATGGTTTTATGTCACAACTCCATGCTTTAAATGGGCTGAGATTGTGGAGACTATCAGAGTAGGGAAAAGCTAATATTTAACATTGTTGGCAATGCAGAAACTTATTTAAACAACTTTTTCTTTATAGAGGTTCTATACAATTTTGCAGAAATTTTAGAAAATGGAATCAAGCCAAAATAAGAAAACAGAAGTTACCATAATCTTATTCTTAAAAATTAGGACAACTGGCATCTTGTTAAATAATCGACTTCTTTAATAGCACATTTACTAAGTGTTACATAAACAAATGAGTCTCACTAAGAATGATGTTTGTATTCATGCTTCTAATTTAATAGACTGAAAACGCGCTTCTCTTTTAGTGGCTCAGTATTATTAGTGCAGTCTTTTTAGTGGCTCAGTATTATTCTATATCATGATTTAGTTAAGCTGTCTCCTATCTTTGCACGATGAGGTCATTTGTGATTTTTCCAAAGCAAATGGTTACAGTGTAAATTTAATCAGCTTAGTATTTATAGTCATGTTAATAACTGCACAATTTGGGTCAGGTATTACAACAAAAGAATTAACACAGATGTGACCAAAAAAGATCTGTGGTCCTCAATTGAGACTTGTGAATATATATAGGTACATATTATGCATAAGTCTCACATCTGGCTCTCCATAACTAAATAAAACAGAATTATAAATAGTTTTGAATCCTTAGAGAACTCCCACGTGATGAAACTAGATCACTGTGAAAGTTATTTGTGATTCTACAATAAAGGGGAACCAACACGGTTTTTCTTACTGACAATACAACACAGTAAAATGTATGAGAGAACGTGTGCAACCATCAGCGAGCTTAGAAGATGCAGAGCAGAGAGATGCCAGTGAGAATTCTCACGTGAACAATGCCCATTAGCAAGTAACTAGAGTGTGTGCAAAAACAAATCCTGATGTTTTAAGGCACACTTAATGCAAGTACATTTACTCTTTTTTGTTATTTACTAAAAGAAAACCAAATGAGTCCTATTTAAATTAATAATGCAAATATACTTAATTTTAATGTCTTTAACATATCTATGTTAAACAGGGTATTTTCAAACTTTTACATCCTCTATTGGTATAAACAAATGATAGCCCAGCAGATTATTTATGACTGTCTGAATATTTTCCTGAGTGCATGTCCTAGGAGGTCCCTAGGAGGCAAGCAGGCATCTCTTTCCCAATATAAATGATTTACTGTGTCAGGAGGGTGTTCCTTCCCAATAGAAATGATTTGTTTCATAATTTTTAAAGTCCTATCAGGAATTTTTGCTGGAAAAGAAATCCCAAATCAATTAAATCAAACAACTTACCCAAACATATATGAAGAGACATTCCATTGTATCTCTATTAGTAATATAGTCCTTTTTAATTTAGTAAATAAAGACATATCAATAATGAACACATAGACTTTAGAGTTTTCTATTTTCTGAATTCAAGACAATCACAACAGCCAATCCAGCTCCAAGAATGTAAACATCCTCCAGCTCAGTTATGTGGGCTAACTATATGGTAGGCTACAGATTTATAAGAAAATCATGCTGATCTCTGCTTTAGTGGATAATTCAACAGCAGCCTAGATATGCTTTGTCTGAAGAAGCTACACTGCATAAGGTAATAAAGTGTCCCAACTTGGAATAGAGACATATAGCCTTTTTGTCTGACATCTAACACTTAGAATGTGACCCTGGGAAAGTCATTTAATTTCTGCATCTGTTTCACAATCTAAAATAATGAAAAGAATTAAAAATGCTTACTTTATAGGTTTCTGTGTAAATATGTGAACCTTCCTAGCACAGTAACCACTGCTGAATGCTTATTGATCCAGTAAGAATTTCATACTATTCCGGTGGTTTCTTCTTGGTGTGATAGGATTATAGATTACTTTTTTTGGGGTGGGGCTTATTTCTATTTTCTACAGTGAATATTTATAGTTTTCATAATCAGAACAAAAAAATGTTGCCCAAATTTTAAAAATCCATTTTAGCTAGGCGCAGTGGCTCACGCCTGTAATCCTAGCACTGTGGGAGGCTGAGGTGGGAGAACTGCTTAAGCTCAGGAGTTCGAGACTTGCCTGAGCGAGAGTGAGACTCTGACTCATTAAAAAATGGAAAAACCCAGTGGGGCGCCACAGTGAGCACCTGTAATCCCAGCGGCTTCCGGAGGCTGAGGCAGCAGGATGCCCACAGCCCAAGTCTGAGGTTGCAGTGAACTATGATGCCATTGCACTCTGCTCAGGGGCATAGTGTGGGATTCTGTCTCTACAACAACAACAAAAAGCAAAGAAATAAAAATTAAAAAAAGAATAAGCAAGGAAATAAGATAAAATAACCCCCACCCCCCAAAAAATTTTTTAAGAAATCCATTTTAGATGAGCTCAAGTACCCATCATCATTTGTGTCAGGTTCTCAGCATAGTCTACCTTGGGGACATATGGAATTCAGGTGGGACTTCCAAAAAAGTGATTCTCTTAGTGGAAAAAAAAAAAAAGCTGAACCTAACATACCCATGGTGCACATGTAACTTACTCCAGAATTGCTTCTTACCTCCATCACTTGTCTCCTGGCCCGAAGATCAGGTGGACTTGCCCCTGCCAGCCAGGTAAAGACTGAGTCCATTTATAGTTGAGCCCAGAAGGCTGAGTGAGGTGAAATTCACTCAGCGGTTCAGCTCTAGGAGCTTAGATGAGCCCTAGAAAATGTGAGTCCAATATAGCACCTTCCAAAGAATGGACTTCCAGGCTTTTCACAGCCCAGTCTGGGGGGAGTAGCCCAACCTACTTTACACCTGCAGGACAGAGCAGGACATTGGTGGTCCAGGCCACAGTTGACAAACACATTGTTGTGATGGAGGAGTAAGCCTCTTGATGGCTCATTACCTGTGTCGTTTACAGTATGTCAGGCATGATGCTAGCATATGATATTAAACATATTGCTATTAGAAAATGGTGCTGCCTGTCTGTTCGTCATCATCTATTTCAGGAATAATTTAAATATTTTAATAAAAAATTTTTGACAAATTGTAATTATGTATAATTATGGGGTACACAGGGATGTTATGATAAATGTTTACAAATAAATTAAGCCAAGGATCACAGTAATGTATCCTTTCCCAAGACTAAAACGGCAGTGATATGTTTAATACTCTTAACGATGGGGGTCTTTATGAACCAAAGAGACAAGTTACAGTGCAAAATAAACATTAAGCCACAGCTTTGAAAAATGTTATACGCCCTTTTGATTTATACTTAAAATGCCAAGGAAAGAATTAGAAAAGCTCAAATTAAAAGATAATAGAATTTCATTCATTGAAAAATCTCAACAACTGAGCTTATACAACAAAGTCTGGTGCCCACAGTTCAAAAAAGGGTACTGTTTTGTTTCATTTTTTAGTACAAATAAATAGAACAAAAACTTCTTCACATAGTTAACTTTCCGGTCAATAAGAATGCAAGACCCATTGCAATTTTATAGTACTATGTGATATCTCTTTTCCAAATTAATACAATTTATAGAACTGACAAGAGTTTCTGAATCAGGTGTATAGCAATAGTTTCTTCAGTTAGATATGATCTTACAAAACACTGAATATACACATCAATAGATTCTAAGATTAAAAATTGAATAAATGCCTTGAGTATCCAAATCATTATATTAGTAAACTTTATTTTCCATTAATTCTTACATAACTTAAGGAATCATGGTTGCTAAAGTAGAGAAATCATGGACTGATAATTGATGAGCTCACTTGAAATCAAAAGTTACTGTATCTCTGTCCTAATCCAATCTATCAGTTCATTCAACTGAACAAATTCACTTCAATCTCTTGTTGTTTGGCAGAGGGGAGACCATTTTTACTTTGACAGTGAAGAACAAGATTCACTCATTTCTACAGTATACAAAGCTTAACAGCCTGTGAATAACAGAATGAATGATGATTCTGAACAACATCATGAACAATGTAGGCCAAGAGTTCTGAAACCATTAAAATTTGATAGCCCAAAATGTAGCCTCTGTGTGCAGAGGGTGGGGGAGAATATGGGGATAGAATAAATTCATTGGAGTTTAGTTTATAGTTTTATTGTTAAATCTACTCATTGGCTTTTCGATAAATGATGATCATGGGGATAGATAGAAGAGGTGAGGAGAGATTACAAATTAATCATATGTAACTATTAATGTCAATTTCTCAACCA
Organism: Arctocebus calabarensis; assembly: GCA_963573935.1. Lineage (NCBI taxonomy): Eukaryota > Metazoa > Chordata > Mammalia > Primates > Lorisidae > Arctocebus > Arctocebus calabarensis. The sequence goes on along the minus strand of CAUYON010066798.1, from coordinate 1,166 downwards.
TTTAAATTTCCTGTATCTCCTCCCTCAATCTATCTTTTTTAAAGCAATGAGTAGGCTAGAGTCAATATTTTGAACTATGAAACTTAACATAAGTCTGTTACTTCCCAACAGAGACCTAAACAAACTCTGGTCTACTCACTTTATTATCTCTCTTCCTGGCAGGGATATTTACATACTGTTTCACAGATTCAAGAAAAGTCTGTACTTTCAATTCTTTATGTGCACAATTTCACATCTAGACAGAACCTCAAATATCGAACTTTACACACTGAAATGAATACCTCCCACATACTCAGGAGCAAGTAAGAAGCAATAATCCAAAGCCAGCACTATTTCTGTTTTGCATTGAAACTGCTTTTAGAAAATCTGGCAGATGGTACTTTTTTTATTACATAGAAAGTTTTCCTAGGGGAAAATACACCAAATTAATTAAAAAAAAAAAAGTTAAGTGGTCACACAGAATTAGCTGTACATCTCTGTCCCAGCTGTAATACTCCTGCTAAGCCAAGCAAGGCGGCAGTGAAAATTTGCATATTAAAAAACTGCCAACTGCATTATGCCTGCACGGGGCCAAGGAAAGCTCATACAATCAGGAAACTGAATAAAATACAATCACCTAATGCATATATTTATCAATTTAGATATACCTTGTATATTGTGTGAATTTATCTTCCAGAGATCTCTCATCTGTGAGCCCTGAAACCTGTGTGTCAATCACTAATGTTCCTGACAGTTCCAGATATTTTTATTTCTTTATAGCTATATCCTTCCCAGCCACTCAGGCCATTACCCCGAGATAACGGAACTGGAGGAGACTTTGAAGAGTACCCAGTGCAATGCCTTCACTATAAAAAATAACAATAAAAACGAGATCTGATCAGATTCAGTGACTCCTGCTTCAAGTAAAGATAGTTAATGGTTATGTCAAGACAGCGACTCAGGCCACTGAAGTTCCCATGCATTTCTTTTTTTTTTTTTTTTTTACATTTTATTTTTTTTTATTTTCTTTTTATTGAATAATTGCTGGGTAAAATAATTCAATCATGGGTTGGTAGATTGTTGTGTATGAAATATAGTTTACAACCACTGAAACTGCTGTAAACCGTTTCCCCCTGCCCAGCGGAGGGGCAGCTGGCCCCTCCCACAGGGAGGACAGCAGGTCGCAA
>CAUYON010066796.1:0-18312 GCA_963573935.1 Arctocebus calabarensis | reverse complement strand
ACTTTATCGCCCTGGGTAGAGTGCCGTGGCATCACACTGCTCACAGCAACCTCCAGCTCTTGGGCTTAAGCGATTCTCTTGCCTCAGCCTCCCTAGTAGCTGGGACTACAGGCGCCCACCACAGCACCCGGCTATTTTTTTGTTTTGCAGTTCGGCCAAGGACGGGCTTGAACCCGCCACCTTCGGTATATGGGGCCGGCACCCTACTCGCTGAGCCACAGGAGCCGCCCTTTTTTCTATTTTTGGTAGAAATGGGAGTCTTGTTCTTTCTCAAGCTGTTTTCTTTTTTCTTTCTTTCTTTTTTTTTTTTTTTAGACAGAGTCTCCCTTTGTCACCCTCAGTAGAATGCCGTGATGTTGCAGCTCACAACAACTCAAACTCCTGGGCTCCCAAGTAGCTGGGACTACAGGCGCCCGCCACAATGCCCAGCTGTTTTTTTTAGAGCTGAGGTCTCGCTCTGGGTCAGGCTGGTTCAAACATGTGAGCTCAGTCCATTCACCCTCCTCGGCCTCCCAGAGTATTAGGATTACAGGTGTGAGTCAGCCCATACTCAGGCTGTTTTCAGACTCTTGATCTCAAACGATCCTTCTGCCTTGGCCTCCCAGAGGCCACCACAGCCTGCCTGACTTTCTATTTATGTAAAAAAATGCCATAGGGATTTTTTTTTTTTGAGACGAGCCTCAAGCTGTCACCCTGGATAGAGTGGGGGCATCACAGCTCACAGCAACCTCCAACTCCTGGGCTCAAGTGAGTCTCCTTCCTCGGCCTCCCAAGTAGCTGGGACTACAGGCGCCTGCCACAATGCCCGACCATTTTTTTGGTTGCAGCTGTCATTGTTGTTTGGCGGGCCTGGGCTGGATTTGAACCCGCCAGCTCAGGTGTACGTGGCTGGTGCCTTAGCCCGTTGAGCCACAGGCGCCGAGTCTGCCATGGGGATTTTTGATAGGAGTTGCATTGAATCTGTAGATTGCTTTGAGTAGTATTGACATTTTAACAGTATTAAGTCTTCCAATCCATGAAACACGTGATGTCTTTCCATTTATTTCTTTTCAATTTCTTTCAGCAATATTTTATAATCCTCAGTTACAAGTCTTTCACTACTCTGGTTAAGTTTATTCCTAAGTATTTTATTCTTTTGGTTTTTTTTTTTTTTGAGACAAAGTTTCAAGCTGTGAGTAGAATGCTCATGGTGTCATAGTTCACAGCAACCTCCAACTCAGGTTCAAGTGATCCTCTTGCCTCAGTTTTTTTCCTATTTTTAGTAGAGACAGGGTCTCACTTTTGCTCAAGCTGATCTCGAACTCATGAGCTCAAGCAATTTACCTGCCTCCCAGAGTGCTAGGATTACAGGTGTGTGCCACCTCTCCCAGCCTTATTTTATTCTTTTTGATGCTATTGCAAATGGATTTGTTTTCTTAATTTACTTTTTAGACTGTTGCTAGTGTATAGAAACATAAGTGATTTTTGAGTGTTCACTTTTTATCCTGAAACTTTACTGAATTTATTTATTAGCTCTAACAATTATTTTATGGAATCTTTAGGGTTTTCTACAAATAAAATCATGTCATCTGAGCAAGTGATATTTATCCCTGGGATGCAAGGATGGTACAACATACAAAAATCAATACATGTAATATACTACATTAACAGATAAAGGACAAAAGTTACATGATCATCTCAATTGATACAGAAAAGGGACTTGACAAAATTCAACATCATTTTATGATAAAAACATCAACAAATTAGGAATATAAATAAGTTACTTTAACATAGTTACGATCATATATGAAAAGCCCATAGCTAACACTATACTCAAAGGTGAAAACTAAAAACCTTTCCTCTAAGATTAGGAATAAGGCAAACATGCCCATTCATGTTCTCTCTAGTCCTAACCAAAGCAATTAGGCAAGAAAAGAGATAAAAGGCAACCAGGAGTGGTGCCTGTGGCTCAGTGGGTAGGGTGCTGGCCCCACATACCAAGGGTGGCAGGTTCAAACCTGGCCCCAGCCAAGCTACAACAAAAAATAGCCAGGCATTGTGGCAGGTGCCTGTAATCCCGGCTCCTCAGGAGGCTGAGGCAAGAGAATCACTTATGTACGTGGCTCGCGCCTTAGCCTGTTGAGCCACAGGCGCCGAGCCCATGTATTGATTTTTGTATGTTGTATCATCCTTGCATCCCAGGGATAAATATCACTTGCTCAATTCAATGTGCTAGCATTTTGTTGAGGATATTTGTATCAATATTCATCAAGGATATTGGTCTGGTGGGGTGCAGTGGCTCATGCCTATAATCCTAGCACTCTGGGAGGCCATGGCAGGTGAACTACTTCAATTCAGGAATTCAAGACCAACCTGAAAAAGAGCAAGACCACCCACCACCACCACCCGCCCCACCCCTGTCTCTAAAAAAAAAAAAAAAAAAACACCTGGGCTCAGTGCCTGTGGCTCAAGTGGCTCAGGCGTCAGCCACATACATCTGAGCTGGCAGGTTCGAATCCAGCCTGGGTCAGCCCAACAACAATGACGGCTGCAACCAAAAAATGGCCGGGCATTGTGGTCGGCACCTGTAGTCCCAGTTACTTGGGAGGCAGAGGCAGGAGACTTGCTTGAGCCCAGGAATTGGAGGTTGTTGTGAGCTATGATGCCAGGCACTCTATCCAGGGTGACAGCTTGAAGCTCTGTCTCAAAAATATATATATATATCCGGGAATTGTGACGAGTGCCCATAGCCCCAGCTACTTGGGAGGCTGAGGCAAGAGAATCGCTTGAGCCCAAGAGTTCAAGGTTGCTGTCCCTCTGATGCCATGGCACTCTACTGAGGGCAACAAAGTATATATATCAGCAGTTTTCTGTTCATGCAGTATTTTTGGCTTTGGTATCAAGGAAATGCTGGCTTCATGAAATAAGTTTGGAAGTGTTCCCTCCTCTTTGATTTTTTTTTTTAAGAGATTCTTGCTAATTCTTTAAATGTTTGGGAGAATTCTTCAGTGAGACCATCTAGTCCTGGCTTTTTTTCGGAGGAGGCTTTTTGTTTGTTTGTTTGTTTTGAGACAGAGCCTCAAGCTGTCACCCTGGATAGAGTGCTGTCGCATCACAGCTCACAGCGATCTCCAATTCCTGGGGTCAAGCGAGTCTCTTGCCTCCGCCTCCCAAGTAGCTGGGACTACAGGCGCCCGCCACAACGCCCGGCCATTTTTTGGTTGCAGCCGTCATTGTTGTTTGCCGCCCCGGGCTGGATTCAAACCCGTCAGCTCAGGTGTACATGGCTGGCGCCTTAGCCCATTGAGCCACAGGCTCCGAGCCCGGAGGAGGTTTTGATTATTGATTTGATCTCCTTTTTAGAGGTCTTTGCAGATTTTCTTTTTCATCATGATTTAGTCTTTGTTGTTTATTTGTTTCTAAGAAGTTGTCCATTTCTTGTAAGTTATCCAATTTGTTGGCATCATTGTTTACAATAGTCTCTTATAATCCTTTTCATTTCTGTGACATCAGTTGCAATGTATCTTCTTTCATTTCTGATTTTAGCTATTTCAGTTTCTCTTTTTTTCTTAACCAAGCTATTGTCTTTTGTTGATCTTTAAAAATCCGGACTATTAATTTTGTTGATTTTTTTCTATTATCTCTTTATTTTCTAATTTATTTCTGCTGTAATCTTTTTTTCCTTCCTTCTGCTAACTTTGAGCTTAATTTGTTCTTCTTTCTAGTTCCATGAGGTATAACGTTAATTTGTTGATTTGAAATCTTTCTTTTTAAAAAATGTAGGGATTTGCACCTATAAATTTCCCTTTTGGTACTGTTTTCATCATATCCTATAAGTTTTAATATGTTGCACTTTAGTTCTTATTTGTTTCAAGGAATTTTCTAATTTCCCTTGTAATTTCTTCTTTGATTCCTTGGTTATTTTATTTTATTTTTGAGACAGAGTCTCAAGCTGTCACCCTGGGTAGAGTACCATGGTGTCACAGTTCACAGCAACCTCCAACTCTTGGGCTTAAGTGATTCTCTTGCCTCGGCCTCCCAAGTAGCTGGGACTACAGGCATCTGCCACAATGCCTGGCTATTTTTTTGTTGTTTTTGCAGTTGTCATTGTTGTTTTAGTTGGCCCAGGCCGTGTAAACCTGCCAGCTTTTGTGTATGTGGACAGCGCTCTACCCACTGAGCTATGGGTGCCGCCCTGATTCCTTGGTTATTTAAGAGTATGTTTTTAATTTCCACAAATTTGTAAATTTTCCAGTTTTCCTACCATTATTGATTTGTAGTTTCCTTCTATTTGGACAGAGAAGATACTTTTTGTGATTTTAATCTTTGTAAATTTATTGAGACCTGTTTTGTATAATGCTATTTTACAAATGACAGTAATAGGTTCTATTTGCCTTTTTATGTGAACATTTATTATGACAATATTATGAGAGATTAAATATCAATAAAGATCAATTCTGGAAAAAAAGGATCATAAATTTAATCAGTTGCATATAATGTGCCTCTGTGGGGTGCAGGGCGAAGGCCGATATTCAGTGTCTACTGTAGTAGATACACCTTTATGTTCTAGGGCTCGGGTTAGCATCTTTAGGGACACTAGAAATCCATCCACGATCCTGAGAAAATGCTGCAAGAATGTCTGCTTCGTTCTCCCCTTTCCTCATTGCGGATTTTCCAGGAGGAAGTAGGGGCTGGCGGGATCCTGTCGTCCGTTCAGCAGGTACTGAGCGCCCTCGGCACCGCAGCTGCTGTTTCAGGTGCTGAAGACCCAGCAGTGATTCAGGAAGAGTCCCTGCCCACATGAAGCCTCTGTCCTCGTACAGACAGCAGTAAACAAATAAATATAAGCATATTTTTTGTCCTAAATTGTTTATTAGGTTATGAGTTTTGCAAACATCACTCATATTAGCGGTAACGGTGGAGCTGGAGAGAATTGCGCCTTCTCCACGCTGCTGGCGGGAAGCACCAATAGTGCAGTGGAACTTAGGACCCTGTCCAAGGCCACGGCTCTTCCGGCCTGCAGAGGTCAGCCCGCGCATCTCCCAGAGCTTGTGGACTGGTTTGGGGATCCACTGGGTGTCTGCATTTCTTCTGATAGCTTTATAGAATGGATCAACAAGGATAACCCCCCAAAATTCGTACGTGGAATCTTCACCAACCCAGTAAGGGTTCAGGACTCTTAGAGCCCCACGGTGGCGTCCAGCTCGCTCCTGGGCAACAGACTGAAGGCTTGGCGCAAACTTTAGCTGGTTAACACCACGATGCACAGGCTTGCCATAGGTTGCACCCTTAGGAACGGGCCGTTTGCGGGCACCTCGGCGCACACGAATCCTGTATGTGACATAACCCTGCTTAGCCTTGGGTCCCAGTCTGCGCGCTTTATCCGCCGGGTGGGGCGGAGAGCTGGCGGTACTGCCAGCAGCCGACCCTCAGGAGAAAGCGCATCACGTCAGCCTGCTTCGTCCTCCATGGCTCCTGGATGGACTTGTATGCACCCATCTTGGCTCACCTGATGTCTGCTGCCAGACGGAAAGGTAAATAAGCATATTTTAATGTGTCTAAGATGGTGGTACGCAGTATGGACAAGGGAAAAAAGCCGGGTGAAAAGGAGAGAGAATTCAGGGCTGGGGGTGCTGCTCCTGTCTCACGTAGCATGGCCTAGGAAGGCCTCCATGATAAGAGACCTTCAGAGCGTTTGAGCCCAGCAGTTTGAGGCTGCTGTGAGCTAGGCTGACGCCATGGCACCCTAGCCTGGGGCAACAGAGTGAGATGTCTCCAAAAGGAGCAAAAAAGACATTGAGCAGAGACCAGAAAAAAGTGAGTGTGAGCCATTCTGCTTCATGGAGGATGAGTGTCTCACACAGGACAGCAAGTACAAAGGACCTGGGGCAGGGCATGCCTGGCCTGTGTCAGTCAGAGTGGGAACAGAAGCAATAGGTTACATTCTAAGGACTTCCCTTTCTATCTCATTCTTCCAAATGAGATAGAAGCTTCTAGTCTGCTGTGTTGAGAAGAGCTGGGGGCAAGGCAGGAGGCAGACCTGTCATACACGCGAAGATGTGTACACATATGTACAGCTCTTTATGCATTGAACATAAGAACAAAACGAAAATGATGTCTGAGTGACCTCTTCGTCCCTCAGATTGTCTTTGCCTTCTCAAGAACTAAGCTATATATTCAGAATTATACCGATGCTGCCATTCTGCGGGCCTATGGGAGAGGAGGGGCGCTCAGGTTAGTTGCTCTGTGGTATCACCTGGCTTAAAGCATGAGTTTGAAGCTTGATCAAATCTCTCTCATGCTTTCTTTCATTCATTCATTTAATGGTATGCATTTGGCACCTACCATGTGCCAGGAACAATTAGGCACAGGGGATTTTTATTCTGGCTCTCAGAGAGCTTGATTCCCAACTGACATAAATGCCTGGCTTTCTGTTTCTTATCCTTATTTTCACATGGTCATCAGCTATGTCACACACCTGTTAATATTATTTCTCCCAGTGCCTTTCCTGGAGCCCCTGTCCTCTTATTTCACTCTGGATAGGTTGCTACACAGCCCTCCAGGGCAGACACATGTCTCCTTCTTTCTTCAGGCCTCCTTCTTTCTTTTTTTTTTTTTTCTTTTTGAGACAGAGCCTCAAGCTGTCACCTTGGATAGAGTGCGGTAGCATCACAGCTCACAGCAACCTCCAATTCCTGGGCTCAGCGAGTCTCTTGCCTCCACCTCCCAAGTAGCTGGAACTACAGGCGCCCGTCACAATGCCCGGCCATTTTTTGGTTGCAGCCGTCATTGTTGTTTGGTGGGCCCGGGCTGGATTCGAACCCGCCAGCTCAGGTGTACATGGCTAGCGCCTTAGCCCATTGAGCCACGGGCGCTGAGCCAGGCCTCCTTCTTTCTTGATGTACTCTTTCATTTTGCTAGAGTTGATTCCTGAGAAGGGGAGCAAGGGGGGAAAATGCATGTTTGCATATCTGAATATGTAACTTTTTTTTTTTTTGTAGAGATAGAGTCTCACTTGATCACCCTCGGTAGAGTGCCATGGCATCACATAGCTCACAGCAACCTCCATCTCCTGGGCTTAGGTGATTCTCTTGCTTCAGCCTCCCGAATAGCTGGGACTACAGGCGCCTGCCACAATGCCCGGCTATTTTTCTGGGTTTTTTGCAGTTCGGCTGAGGACGAGTTTGAACCCGCTACCTTGGATATATGGGGCCAACACCCTACTCGATGAGCCACAGGCGCTGCCAGTAACTTATTTTATGTTCACTTTTGACAGGTAATTTGCATGAGTACAGAAAACTGTATCATTCAAATTATGGATTCCATTTTTTCCCCTTGGATGCTTTTCTAAAAAAATCTTTTCTTTTGGCTCCGCGCCTGTGGCTCAACAGGCTAAGGTTCCAGCCACGTACAACTGAGCTGGTGGATTCGAATCCAGCCCGGGCCCACCAAACAACAATGACAGCTGCAACCAAAAAATGGCCAGGCATTGTGCTGGGTGCCTATAGTCCCAGCTACTTGGGAGGCGGAGGCAGGAGACTTGCTTGAGGCCAGGAATTGGAGGTTGCTGTGAGCTGTGATGTCACAGCACTCTACCTAGGGCGACAGCTTGTGGCTCTGTTTAAAAAAAAAAAAATCTTTTCTTTTACCCTTGAAGTTCTAATATGCCATGAAGATGTTTCTTGGTGCAGGGAATTTGGGGGGAGGGGGTTGTGCTTGGCTTTTTCAATCTTGAGACTAATGTCCCTCAATTCTGGCAAGTTTTCTTGTGCTCTTTCTCTGATAATTACTTTATGTTTTAATCTGTTTTGTGCTGCTATAACAGAATACCCCAGAGTAATTTATAAATAGAAATTTATCTCCTCACAGTTCTGAAGGCTGAGAAGTCCAAGATCAAGGTGCTGGGATCTTATAAGGGCCCTCCTGCTCACAAGGAGGAAGGCAGAAGGGCAAGGGAGAGCAAGAGAGAGCTCCCTTTTAACCTTGAGCCCTCTGATAAGGGCCCTCATCTCATCCACAGGGCCTCTGTTTTCATGACTTAATCATCTAATAAAGGCCCCACCTCTTAATATTATCACATTAAGAATTAGGTTTCCAGCTTGGCACCTGTGGCTCAACAGGCTAAGGCGCCAGCCACGTACACCTGAGCTGGCGGGTTCGAATCCAGCCTGGGCCCGCCAAACAATGACAGCTGCAACAACAACAACAAAAAAAAATGGCCGGGCATTGTGGCGGGCGCCTGTGGTCCCAGCTACTTGGGAGGCGGAGGCAGGAGACTCGCTTGAGCCCAGGAATTGGAGGTTGCTGTGAGCTGTGATGCCTCAGCACTCTATCCAGGGTGACGGCTTGAGGCTCTATCTCAAAAAAAAAAAAAAAAAGAATTAGGTTTCCAACACATGAAATTTAGGGGACTCATTCAAACTATGACACTCTCCTCTTCCTTTCATATTTTCTTCTCACGAAACTCCAATTAATCAAATTTTGGCCTTTGTATTGGGGCTGCATATTTCTTACAATTTCCCCTCCTTTTTCATCCCTTGTATCTCTTCTTTTTTTCTTTTTGACTTGTGTGACTACTTTCTAGGCAATTTCCTTAACTTTTATCTTCCAATTCTCTCTCTCTTTTTTCTTTTTTTTTGTGGTTTTTTAGCCAGGGCTGGGCTTGAACCCACCACCTCTGGCATATGGGGCTGGTGCCCTACGCCTTTGAGCTACAGTCACCACCCTCTTCTAATTCTCTCTCTCTCTTTTTTAAACAGAGCTTCAAGCTGTCACCCTGGATAGAGTGCTGTGGCATCACAGCTCAGAGCAACCTCCAATTCCTGGGCTCAAGCGAGTCTCTTGCCTCTGCCTCCCAAGTAGCTGGGACCACAGGCGTCTGCCACAACGCCCGGCCATTTTTTGGTTGCAGCCATCATTGTTGTTTGGCCAGCCCCAGGCTGGATTTGAACTCGCCAGCTCAGGTGTGTCTGGCTGGTGCCTTAGCCTGTTGAGCCACAGGCGCCGAGCCCTAATTCTCTTTTTTTTTTGTGTGTGTGTGTGTGATTTTTGGCCAGGGCTGGGTTTGAGCCCACCACCTCCGGCATGAGGCTGGTGTCCTACTCCTTTGAGCCACAGGCGCTGCCCCCTAATTCTCTTTTTAATCTTTTCTTTCAGTGGACAGTTTTTATTTTAGAGACCCCTTTATATTTCATTCTTTTAAACTAGCATTTTTTTTTTTTTTTTGTAGAGACAGACTCTTATTTTATCGCCCTTGGTAGAGTGCCGTGGCGTCACACAGCTCACAACAACCTCCAGCTCCTGGGCTTAGGCGATTCTCTTGCCTCAGCCCCCAGAGTAGCTGGGACTACAGGCGCCCGCCACAACGCCCGGCTATTTTACTGTTTTGCAGTTCGGCCGAGGCTGGGTTTGAACCCGCCACCTTAGGTTTATGGGGCTGGCACCCTATTCGCTGAGCCACAGGCGCCGCCCTAAAATAGCATTTTATTATTAATTTACAGATTCAATATCATCGCATATCTAATAATATTACTTAAAGTGAGTTGGAGTTTCTCTTTGGTTTTCTGCACTGTTTTTCCCTTAACTTTCCTTTTTCTGATTATTAGTTGTTTTGCTCTGTTATGTTAACATGAATAACTTTATATCTGATTGAACACAAATATCTGGGTGACAGGTACGTGGATTTTTATTAATTTTCCTATACATTCCTTTGTTTGAATGATTCAAATGTATTTTGATAGACTGGAAATTTTATGTGTGTTCACATGTCCTCATGATTGGAGGCCTTCAGAGTAATTTGCAGTAAGTTGGCGAACTTCAATGTGACATGACCGTACTTACAGTCAACTCTTGGGCCAGGTTTTCTGGAGAATTTCCTAATCTTCTACCTGGGTATGTAAGTTTGGAAAGGGAGGGAAGCATGAAGGAAAGAAGCTGAGGGGGCCATCATTCCTTGGTTTTGATCTTATACCTCACCTTCCCCTCCCCCCATGCTTTTTTTCCTCTCTTCTGGAGCCTGTATGGTTCTGTTTCTGCAAACAATAAACCTTGACAGATGGCAGCAATTCTTGGCTGCAAGGGCTGGGAAGGAAACCAGGAATCCATTATTTTTGTACAAACTTTGGATGAGTCCCCATTTTTAGCTCATTTGTTTCATTTGCCTGGCTTTTTCCATGGTACCAATGCCTGTAAAATGGAACTTTTGGGATTCATCATCTTGGTGGGTTTACGGAAGGCTCTCTTGGCACGCTGGATGCCGTTCCCAAGAATGATCACAAGGTGGCGCGGTAACTCTACATTTAATTTACAGTTCCTCCTTACACGCCCCTCCGCCAACCTCTGGGAAATTGGAGTGTTGTTTCAGAGTCTTGGTTAAACCTGCAAGGCGAACCACAGAATTGTAGAATAAGACTAGAATCTGACTTTCTAGTCCACCTCCTGTAGAGAAAAGAACACTGAAATCCGCGGGAGTCAACCAATTTGTCCAATATTCGGAAGTAGTAAGGATAGATTGGAGCTTGAACTTTAAGCTTCTATTGACCTTGCCTTTAAAAAATACAAATGTGAATGTATGAAAGTGAGGGTGGGGGAAAGGAAGCCAATGTGTCCCCTACTGAATGTGATGCAGAGAAGGAACTTAAGGAACTTCCCAGGTTGACTCACCACGCAGCCCGAGCACCTGCTGCACGCGCAGAAATGCACTAAGATCTGTGAAGACACAAAAAAGACTAGACAGAGTTCCTGCGCACCACATGCTTACAAGGAGGTAAGTCATACTACAAAGAAATTTTTTTTTTTTTTTTGCAGTTTTTGGCCAGGGCCAGGTTTGAACCTGCCACCTCTGGTATATGGGGTTAGCGGTTAGCGCCCATAACTACAAAGAAATTATGCAATAAATCCCCAGCAGAAATGCAGGCCTAAAGTGCTCTTCCCAGTAAGATAAAGGGAGAAGCCATTTCCCTGCGCAGCAATGGGCTCTTGCGTTGATGTAGAATCTAATTGTGCTGAGCTTCAGCATTTCTTTTATTTTTTTATAAGGAGTATTTTTTTTTTTTTTTTTTTGTAGAGACAGAGTCTCACTTTATAGCACTCAGTAGAATGCCATGGCATCACACAGCTCACAGCAACCTCCAACTCCTGGACTTAGGTGATTCTCTTGCCTCAGCCTCCCGAGTAGCTGGGACTACAGGTGCCCACCACAACGCCCGGCTATTTTTCTGTTTTGCAGTTTGGCTGAGGCCGGGTTTGAACCCGCCACCTTTGGTATATGGGGCCAGCGCCCTACTCGATGAGCTACAGGCGCCGCCCTATAAGGAGTATTTTGAATGAGAGCTTCTGCATTTCTAATACGCTCCCAGGTGATCCGATCATGGTGACCTGAAGACACTTTGAGTAGCCAGGATTTAGGCACTGGTTTGTGAAATTGAGTGTACATGGGAATCACATAGGAAGTTAAGACGCAAAAAGCCATTATCAACCCAGAAATTCTGTCTTAATTGGGCTAGGGTACAAACTTTGGCAGTGGTTTTTTTTTTTTTTTTTTTTTTGTCTTGTACAAAAGGTCTTTATTGGCGGGGGAAGCTGCAGAGCAGCATTAAGGAGGAGGGGAGAGAGAGAGAGAAGAGAAGAGGAGAGGAGACGAGACACACACGGGGATGAGAGAGAAAAGCGGCAGTGCTATTTTTATTTTTTATTTTTTATTTTATTTTATTTTATTTTATTTTTTGAGACAGAACCTCAAGCTGTCACCCTGGATAGAGTGCGGTGGCATCACAGCTCACAGCAACCTCCAATTCCTGGGCTCAAGCGAGTCTCTTGCCTCTGCCTCCCAAGTAGCTGGGACTACAGGCGCCAGCCACAACGCCGGGCCATTTTTTGGTTGCAGCCGACATTGTTGTTTGGCGGGTCCCGGGCTGGATTCGAACCCACCAGCTCCAGTGCACGTGGCTGGCACCTTAGCTTGTTGAGCCACAGGTGCCGAGCCAGCAGTGCTATTTTTAAACGCACTCCCCAGCTGACTCTAACGTGAAGTAAAGTTTGCCCACTGCTGACATACTATTAGTGGCTCTTTTTGTCCACCTTGTACCTAATCCTCCATCTTAGAGGCCATCTCCCAGTGTTAAAATGGGAGCCGAGAGAACCTCTCTTTTCCCCCACTTCTCTGGCACCTGGGGACATAGGCACATACTCTGGATTTCACCAACTGGCTTAGCCACCCCAGACACAATATCCACCTTTGCAAGAGTCTTGGCACTAGTGGCAGCCATATTATTTTCAGAGGCAGCAGTGATAGTCCTCGGGGCATGATGTCTGTTCATCGGCAGTGACTGCCAGGCCTTAACAGCCGCATTCTTCTAAGCCTAATTTTGAGCACTGGTCTTGGTGCACAGCCTTTAAGACTGATTCTGTGGTCCTGGAGATTGGGACTAATGCTATATAATTGTAAATACACACACACAGAGCCCTTTAAATTTGTAATACAAATTTTAAAACCTACATAAAACAGATTTATAGATTAATGAATTGCCATAAGAAACATCCTTGTGGCTCAGCAGGTAAGGCGTCAGCCACGTACACCTGAGCTGATGGGTTCGAATCCAGCCCGGGCCCGCCAAACAACAATGATGGCTGCAACCAAAAAATGGCTGGGCATTGTGGTGGGCACCTGTGGTCCCAGCTACTTGGGAGGCGGAGGCAGGAGATTCGCTTGAGCCCAGGATTTGGAGGTTGCTGTGAGCTGTGATGCCACTGCACTCTATGGGTGACAGCTTGAGGCTCTGTCTCAAAAAAAAAAAAAAAAAAGAAACATTCTTGTAACCAATATCCATGCCAGGAGATAGGATTTTGTTATCCCAGGGAGCTCATGTTCCCTACTAGTCATAGATTCCCCCTCTCTGCTGAGAATATCCCTATCCTGACCTTTCAGAAATTATTCCCTTCATTTTCCTTATAGTATCATACCTCCGTACTTTCCTGAACACATGATGGTTTAGTTTTGCCTGTTTTTCTTTCTCTCCTAATTGAAATTTATTGAAGAGGCTAGACCAATTGTCCTATAAAGCTTAGCAGTCCAGAATTGTTGGTTGATGCCATTTAATATCTTTCTATATCCTCAGATTTTTTAAAATTTCAGATTAATACGAGGGCACAAATGATTAGATTACAATGTTTGCCTTTGTTAGGTAAAGTCCCTGTTGTACTTGTGTCCCACCCTCAGGATGTGTGCATACACCTTTATGTTGTGCCCTTGTGTCCACCCCTCCCCTCTGCCCTCAGATTGCCTACATAGTGGCCGTTGGATCTAGACTACAGATTTCATCTCTTTTGGCATGGCCTTATTGTAAGAAGTACTGTTCTTGGTCAGAAGGTATATAAATGGCTTTTTTTGGCTCTTTGCGATGAGGATCCTAGATCCATTAATTCATCACAGGTTGCAATAAGATTCCAGTTCTATCATTTCTTCACTTCTTTGTTGGAGCACTTCTCTACAGAAAAACTGCATTTTATTTATTATTTACTAACTTGGTGGTATAATTCGTATAGGGAAAACAAGATTAATTCTTTTTTTTTTTTTTGAGACAGAGCCTCAAGCTGTCACCCTGGATAAAGTGCTGTGGCATCACAGCTCACAGCAACCTCCAATTCCTGGGTTCAAGCGAGTCTCTTGCCTCCGCCTCCCAAGTAGCTGGGACCACAGGCGCCTGTCACAACGCCCAGTCATTCTTTGGTTGCAGCCATCATTGTTGTTTGGGGGGCCCAGGCTGGATTTGAACCTGCCAGCTCAGGTGTACGTGGCTGGCGCCTTAGCCCACTGAGCTACAGGCGCCAAGCCAACAAGATTAATTCTTGATTCTTTTATTTATCAGCAGGGAAGAGCACAGAAATGTTGCCTTGGTATCCTCCAACAGTGACCACTTAGGGGTGTGTTTAATATTATTATAAATTTGTGGATTTAAACATACTCAATGGGTTTCAACTGTCCCAGTTTTGGCCAGAGTGAGCATCTCCAAGTTGACTCCCATGCCATATTGACTTGTTCTTAAGATTTGCGTTTGATGTGACACGTTGCTTCAGGCTCATCTTACACATTTTCCACCACAGACTTGCGATCTATCATTTTAAGAAACCCTGTTTTCTTTCATTGGGAAAGGGGGATTTATTTTCTCTTGATAGTGTTTATCGTGGCTCCTCCCTTGTGCTCACTCGCTGTTGACTCTTCTAGTTCCAGCCACTGCTCCCAAACTGGCTTGCAGAGCCTTCGAGCGCCTGCTGTATGGAATTCCTAGATCCATCAGATGCCTGACCACACAAAAGCCATCATGCAGCTCATTTCTGTCAAGAGGTTTGGCCCTACCTGCTTGTATTTGGGGATTTGTGGGAATACCTTGTCAACTATTAATGCTTTTTTTTTTTTTTGTAGAGACAGAGTCTAACTCTATCGCCCTTGACAGAGTGCCATAATGTCACAGCTCACAGCGACCTCCAGCTCTTAGGCTTAAGTGTTTCTCTTGCCTCAGCCTCCCAAGTAGCTGGGACTACAGGCGCCTGCCACAACACCCGGCTATTTTTTGTCGCAGTTTGGCCGTGGCCGGGTTTGAACCTGCCACCCTTGGTGTATGGGGCTGGCGCCCTACTCACTGAGCCACAGGCGCCGCCCCAACTATTAATACCTCTGTTATACATGTTGTTCATGGGTTTTGCTATCCTAGTTGCTGGGGTTTTTGAGATAAGAGTCTAGCTCTGTCACCCGGGCTAGAGTTCAGTGGTGGCATCATAGCTCACTGCAACCTTATACTCCTGGGCTCAAGTGATCTTCTGGCTCAACTTCCAGAGTAGCTGTAACTACATGTTTAACTACATGTTTGTGCCACCACACCCAGCTAATTTTTTCAACTTATTTTTTTGCAGAGACTGGATCTTGCTCTTACTCAGGCTGGTCCCAAACTTCTGACCTCAAATTATCTCCCTATGTTGGCCTCCCAGAAGGTTGGAATGGCAGGTGTGAGCTGCTGCAACTGTCTACTTTAGATTTCTAACTCATCCCAGGATGCTCCACTAGAAGAAGTGCTGCTCCATTAGCGTTTTCAGCTGTCAACAATATTCCAGTCCTCCATCGCTTAAGCAATTTACAATGAGAAACACTGGAGGTTTTACTAGAATACTTTAGGTGCTGATGAAAGAGGTAAGCTTAAAATAGCCTCTCCTTTGAGTCCCACCATTTTCAAAGGCACATCTACTCTATCAGCACATCTTGTGTCATAGCAAAGTGATCTTTTTTTTTTTGACAGAGCCTCAAGCTGTCATCCTAGATAGAGTGCTGTGGCATCACAGCGCACAACAACCTCCAATTCCTGGGCTCAAGCGAGTCTCCTGCCTCTGCCTCCCAAGTAGCTGTGACTACAGGTGCCTGCCACAACGCCCGGCCATTTTTTGGTTGCAGCCGTCATTGTTGTTTGGCAGGCCCGGGCTGGATTCGAACCCACCAGCTCAGGTGCACGTGGCTGGCGCCCCAGCCCACTGAGCCACAGGCGCCGAGCCACAAAGTGATCTTTTTAACACCAAAAATCTGCACTTCAAGCTCTCACTAGAGAGCTTAATCTTGAACTACTTTTTAGCTACAGTCAAAAGACCAATGGAGACTATTTTAGAATCTAATGAAAATCTCAATTACCCTTTCTTTAAGAAGCAATAAATTGTGCCTATAAGTCAGATTCTCATAAAGCTACAGACTTAACTACTTCAGCTCCTTGAAGAAATGACATCCTTGACTTACTACTCTTGTGTCATGTGTATTCAATAAATGATAGAAGCATGTAAGCAAATTTATGCATTTGATAAACTTGTACTGGACATTTTCACTTTGTAGTTCAATTTTAAAAAATCAGCTGGTGTGGAGGCATGCACGTGTAGTCTCACTTAGGAAGCTGAGGCTGGAGGCTTTAGCCCAGGAGATTGCAGTTGAGCTATGATCGCATAGCTGCGATCTCTTAATCTTAATCTCTTACAGAGATTAAGTCTCAAAAAGAAGGGAAAAAAAGAGAGGGACAGAGTCTCACTAGCTACATTGCCCGTCAAGCTGGGCTTGAATTCCTGGGCTCTGGCAATCCTCCTGCCTCAGTGTCCCACCTGGTTACATTGGTATGTGCCACTGCACCAGCTTCAATGATGAGACTTCCTGACTTTTTGTTTAGAGATTTTCTCTCCTTGGCAGCTGATAAATGGACCCAACAGGAATACATGTCCTTCCTTCTTAGCGTGGTGATGGCAATCTCAGACCCAAACTCAACGTACTGGCAAAGAACTTTTTTGTTGGCACCTTCACCTCCACGCATGGCTTGTGATCCACCACAAACCCATGTAGGAAGCTGGCATAAACCATCTTCTTCTGCCTTCTTTCCCTCTATTTTGAGTTATTTTACTACTACTACTGTCACAGACATTAAGCGACAAAATTCTCATCCTCATAAAGCCAACTAAAAGATTTGTAAAAAGCCACTGCCTTATTTACTTTCAGCCGAAAGATGGTTCTTACTGGGATGAAACAAAATTAGCAAAGTGGTGAGGGCAATATAGATTTAAAACAAAAACAGCAATGAACTCAGTTAAATACTTTTCGAGGTATTACTACTCCTTGTTAGGAGGTACCAAGGTCAGGCTAAATGGTTACATTAACCACATAAGACTGCACTTAGGGTTCTAGTTTTCTGTTGGTTCTGGCACCTAATTATTACCCCATAGCAATCATTATGACCAAATCTCAGGATCTCCTCCTGAGCAATGGCATTAAGGAAAAGTGAAAATATAAAAATTGGTGTTAGACCTGGTTTCAAAATCCAACTCCAGCACCATCTGGTTGTGCAATCTTAAATTATGTACTCTGAGACAGTTTCTCCATTTCTAAGATGGGTGCTACTTCATCAGGACACGGAAGACACAGAGAACAGTGCCACAGCACCTACCCAGCTCACACGCTTTTTCTCTTTAACTGTGTATTCCCTCTGCCACCATCTTAGCCAGGTCCTATTCAAACCTAGAGCAGGTTTTGTTTTCCTAAAACCTGTTCTAGACTTGTTTTCCTAAACACACTTGCTCTCATCACTCACAAGAGATTCCCATGACTCTCAATTATCTATCACATTATCCTAGCCAGACCTCTCACAAAGCCAAGCGCCTGTGGTCTCTTCTTCCAACAACCTCCCCTCTGCCTTAGCCAAAGGAACTACACATCTAACAATCAACTCGTGTGCCTCCTCCCTCAAAAATCCATCCCAACTATTCTTATGGATTGGACGTGCTTGTCTATTAATATACCACTTAAAATATGGATCCCAACTGGCTTTTGTATATGTTAGCTGATTACTGCTGCTTTCCAAAATAGACCATAATTTAAGGGCAGAGACCATACCCTATATCCCTAACTCAAAGGTAAAATTCTAGGCCCCGTTCTAGACACAGAAGTATGTGGGGTTTGGCAGGAATAAGACAGCATTAGAAGAACTCCAATCACTTTTCCCCAGTGATTCTTTTGCGCTACAAGGCATCCTTCCAGCAGAGGTAAATCTTGCCAATAATTATTATTAATAAGGTCTTAATGTACAATCAAACATTTCTTTTGCCAATACTATACTTAAAGCCAAAGCTGTTGGTATAGTTTACACAAGCAGAAAACCCCATATTAATAAGAGACCAGCCACATTCATCTTCCAGGATGAGGGTGGGGACATCTACGATCACGGCATCTCCTCTTTTGGAAACAGGATGATTCTGCTTTAATGTTCTATAGAAGATTCTTTTTTTTTTTTTGTAGAGACAGAGTCTCACTTTGTCACCCTCACATAGCTCACAGCAACCTCCAACTCCTGGGCTTAGGCGATTCTCTTGTCTCAGCCTGCCGAGTAGCTGGGACTACAGACGCCCGCCACCTTCGGTATATGGAGCCGGTGCCCTGCTCTGAGCCACAGGTGCCGCTGATTCTATTTTTTATGTAGTTTCTTATCAAAGATAGTTCTTGAAATTGCCTTCCTAGTCTTCCATTGTTGAGAAAACTATTTCTCCTCTATTTTTGCCACTCTTTATTAGTTTGCTATTTTGCATTGTTTTCAGAAGTAATCCTCCAACTCCATAAATAAATGAAAACCAAACCACACAGTTGGAAATCAAGTTTTGTTTTTATATGAACAGAAGTAGACCATCTAGAAATATTTCAGTTTATTTAAATTGTTAAGTAGAATATGAAACCGAATTTGTAGCTAGTACCAGAGAATGGACTTGACTATTTGGTGTTTAATGAGAACAGCTTCTACACAGGATCCCCAGAGACTTACAGAAAAGGGG
>CAUYON010066793.1:0-12676 GCA_963573935.1 Arctocebus calabarensis | reverse complement strand
CTAGAGTTTTGCCAAGGACTCATAGAGAGCTACTGCTTGTGAAACTGGGGACCTTCTTGGTGTGGTGGGGTTAAGTGGCTCTGTCTTATTTTCAGCTGGTCTTTGTCTTACCCTAGAGAATCTGTTACTCTGGATTGAAATTGAGCTGTGAAGAAATGCCAGCAGTTAAGTCACCGCACCCCCCACAGGCAACAATTGGAAAAGCAAAATCAAACCTTCCCACTACCACACACCCAGGATACCACTTTGGAAAGTCCTCAGGTGATTGGCCCAGTTGAAGAGGTCCCAATCAATTGTCCTAGCCAGCACCAATCTCAAATGGAAGAATTAAAATGTCTCTGGCAACTAGATAGCAGGGATCTGCTGGAAGCTCTAGTATAATTCACTCTGGTGCTCTGTGAGCTCAGGAGGGCACCCCCCCCAGCAAGTAGATTAGTCTGGGAAGGTTGATGCCTCCTTCCCCACCTTGTCCCTCTGTCACACCCAATTGGTGGTAACAGTTGTGATCCAGTTTCCTCCAATGAGCAGATGCTCCAGAGGTTTGCGGCTGCCTGGGTCACAGTGAGGTCTGTGGCTCCTCAACCAGTCGGCTACTCCCTGTCACTGTTTGGCAGGGTGTGACGAGGCCTGACAACCTGGGTACTTGATAAGGGCTGGGGCAATTCACTCAGTTCCAGCCCTGTCACTGATTGATGTTGCTGCCGGAACAGAAGAAGTTCGCAGAATTTATTTCTGTCAAGGTTATTCTCCCTGATCAGATTGGGGCTGCAAATAGGTCTGACTCAGTCTGTGAGTTCTAGCCCTTTGTCTCAGCTTTCATCCCCTGAGGGCCAGGTTAGTCTGAAAGTAAACAATCTTTAAGGTATCCTGAAGGTATTCTAATCCCTGCACTCTGTCCTGACCGGAACCGCCTCAGGCATATCCTTCATGTGCCTTGGTTGCTGTTCTGCTCTGCCGGTGGCTACCACCGGAGAAGCCACCAGCTTCCCCTGGCTGCCCAGAAGACTGGGAATGTCTCCTCAAAACATCCCCAGGGGTGTGAGCTCTCCTATTGTTCCCGCAGCTGGTTGCTGTTTCATGCCTCAGGAGACCTTCTTTCCAGCCGAGTCTCTTCTTGGCTCACTCCCCTCTCACCACTCCCGAGCTGGAAAATCAGCACAGATCAGCAACAGTCCGCACCCCGTCCACACCCCTCGAGAAAATCTCCAAGAATCTGGACTCTGTAGGGGACAGGCCTCCAAACCTCGGGGTGAGAGTGGAGGGGAATACCAGGAACTCCAACTTGCAGGTAGAGAGTATATACAGTTTTATGCCTGGCGGGAGAGTGCCACGGCACCCAAGTAGGAGAAAGTGGTCTGGTTTTTAGAGGGTCTTTCCTGTGGGGTAGAATGGGAGGACATCTGAACTCTGCTCACTTATTTGTATGGAGGTTTGGAGTATACTGTGAGCCTCCCTCATGGGGGAGGGAACTCCCGTCCACTTGGTGATGTGCTCTGTACCTTTTTGTTTGTATCCTCGGGGTCTCAGGTTGCCCCAGCAGGGTTAATGTGCATTCTTTGACCTTTTCTTTTGGCTCAGATCCAAACCATCAGCTTTCTTGCTGAGTTTCTGTCCTTTAACTCTTCTTCTTGACGGGAACTTCTGCAAAAAGCTGGCTACAGATCGCCATCTTCGCTCCTCCCCCCATCACTAACTCTTAAAAGAGAATGTTTCCAGTATCATGTGAAATAAATTATCTTTCTTATACCCTAAGAAAACTAAACTATATTTTAGTTGCTTCATTTCTTACATAGTGCCCCCCAGGATTTTAATTACCTTTCTTTTTAAAATCTACATTATAGGTGGCGCCTGTGGCTCATTGGATAGGGTGCCAGCCCCATATACCAAGGGTGGTGGGTTCAAACTCAGCCCTGGCCAAAATGCAAAAAAAAAAAAAAAAATCTACATTATACACATTATTTACAATATATGTAGTACATACATTTATGATAACATTAAAACATCTTCTTCACCATACTACCTTTTGATAAAATCTGCTTTTTTTCTGAAAGACACCATTTCTGTAGTCCAGTTGGAACCAGTTATTTTCTAAGCTTACCAGTTATCTGTCATCATGGGATTTCTTTTTATCACACTCATAAGGAAGTGTCACTGTTGCTTGAAGCATCAGTCATCTGCCTTGCACTTCACTTTTTGTTTAATTATAATTCATTCTCTCTCTCTTTTTTTCAAAAAATGTTCATGGGGTGTAAACACCTTGAGACCCATATGATTGAAAATATCACCAATCTGTCTTCTCAATCAATTGGTAGTTTAACTGAGCATAGAATTCTTGCATAAAAGTAGTATTTAGGGGAAGTTTTCAGAGTATTACTCTATTGTGTTCCAGAAAATGATTTTACAGAAAAGAAACTTTATGCAACTTTTATTCCTATTTCATTATGGGTGATATATATTTATTGAGGAATAATTAACATATACTATATTGCACATGTTCAAAATGTACAATCAGTAAGTTTTAACATTGGTTTATGCTCGTGAAACCATCCCTTTTTCTACTTTGCTTCACTCTATTATCTTCTAATGACCTTTTAGTTAATCTTTTTCTGTGACTATTCAGTCATTAATTTGAAAAAAATTTTAATTTCAGTTATTTATATTTTTCAGTTCAAGAATTTACATTTGATTATCTCCTTTCATGATTACTGATTCTAGTTCTCTAGTAAAAGTTATAAAGTCATCCCGATAACTCCAGTATCTGTATCACCTATGAGACTCTTCTGAAGACTGTTTTATTTCTTGGGTTTGGTCAATTGGTCCTAGATCTTGGCATGTCTGGAAATTCTTCAATTGAATGAGACATTATATATGAAAATCATAGGTATATTTGAGGCTCTGGCTCATGTTTTTGTTTTCCAGAGAAGACTTACTGCTATTTGGCAAGCAGTTGGAATAGGGATAAGTCACTTTAATCCGATCTGGAATGAGCTCATTTGAAGCTGAGTTTTAGTCTTTTGTGCATGCTGTTCTATTCCAATTTACCCATAGATGTGTGGTTTTAATTTTCCAATGTCTTAACTAGATGTCCGGAATATACACCAGAGCCCCTCCCCATTGGTAGGAACTGCTCTCCAACTTCTGTCACCCAACCTGAGAGAGCTTAAAGATCTGGTTGGATTCCTAGGTTCTAAGCTGCTGCTCCTTGCATTGTTTCTTCAACTCTTGTTCCTACACCATTAAGATCAGAGTCATTGAAAGAAAAACTTGCACAGAATGTACCACCCTTCACTTTGGGATTCTTGCCATTTAAGTAGTGTCAATGATCACAGTTTCCACCTTAAGAAGCTAGAAAAAGGAGAGTATATGAAATCAAAATAAGCATAAGGAAAAAAAAATACACAAGTGCAAAAATCAATGAAATAGAAAAGAGACAATCAGTAAAACAAAAAAGCAATTCCTTGAGGAGGAAAGAAAAGTAAGCTTCTAAGTAATAAGAGAAAAAGAAAACACAAATTTCCATCATCATGAATGAGAAGGGTAGCATAACTACAGAGAGTGTTTATATTAAAAAGAAAAGAGAAAGAAAGAAAGAAGGAAGGAAGGAAGGAAGGAAGGAAGGAAGGAAGGAAGGAAGGAAAAGTACCCATAGCACTGTGGTTGATTCTCTGGTTATGGTACCGGCCACATGCACCAAGGGTGGTGGGTTCGAACCTGGTCCAGGCCAGCTAAACAACAGTGACAACTCAAACCAAAGAATCGCCAGGCATCATGGTGGGTGCCTGTAGTCCCAGCTAGTTGGGAGGCTGAGGCAGGAGAATCGCTTAAGCCCAAAGATTTTGAAGTTGTTGTGAGCTATGACACCACAGTACTCTACCAAGGGCAACATAACGAGACTCTGTCTAAAAAAAAAAAGAACAACTTTATTGCAGTTCATTCAACACAAATGAAATGGACAAATCCTTCAAACCACAAAATACCAACGCTCACTCGAGAAGAAATAGATAACTACTTGAATTGTGCTAGCTCTATTATATTGAGTTTATGGCTTAAAACCTTACAAAGAAAATCTTAGATGACTTCACTGGAGAATTTTACCAAATGTATAAGGGGAAAAATGTTAAGTTTATACAAACACTTTCAGAATACTGAAGAGCAGAATACTTCCTAACTCTTTCTATGAGGCCAATATTACCTTGATACCAAAAAAAAGAAAAATGCATGGGTACATATAAAAAATATTGACTGCAGGCCCTTCTGGAGCAAGATGGCGGCTGAGTAACAGCTTCCTTGCAACTGGGCACGGTGAGACTGCGGAGAGAAGACTTCAGGCATCTCTGGCTTGGCAGATCTGCCCACAAACATCTCTTTGGGACACAGAGAGACAGCATGAGACTTCCTCCCATGAGGAAGGCAAAAGCAGTGGAGAACTGGCGAGTGGTTGTGTGTGTTCATTTGGTCTAATCCTGCTGGGAGCTGACTCATTGAAACCCTAGTCCAGAGGCACAGCAACTTAAAGAGTAAGAGGAAGTGAAAGGAAAATGAGGCCAAGGAAACAGATAAAAGAAATCACTCATGAGGAAAAATCAGCAGAGAATTCCTAGCATCATGAAAAACCAGTCCAGAGCAACCCCTCCAAGGGACCACGAGGTAACTACTACAGAGGATTCCATTTATAAGGAAATGTTAGAAATGACAGAAATGGAATTTAGAATACAGATAATGAAAACAACCAAGGAAAGGAAGGAAACAATGAAGGAAACTGCTGATAAAGTGGAAAATAACCAAAAGGAAATCCTAAAACAGAATCAATGAAGAGATGAATGATATGAAGAATATTAAAAGGATATAGCAGAGCTGAAGGAACTGAAGCAAGTCCATTAGGGAACTTTAAGATGCAATAGAAAGTGTCAGCAACAGATTAGACCATGCAGAAGAAAGAATCTCAGAGGTAGAGGACAAACCTCTTGAGATAGCTCAGATAGTTAAAGAGGCAGAAAAGAAGAGACAGCAGAACATTCACTGACAGAATTATGGGATTCTATGAAGTGTTCAAACATACGAGTTATAGGTATCCCAGAAGGGGAAGAAGAATGCCCCAGGGGAATGGAAGCCATACTAGAGAATATTATAAATGAAAATTTCCCAAATATCTCTAAAGATTCTGACACTTTCCTTTCAGAGGGATATTGGAATCCAGGTTGCCTCATCTCAAATAGAGCTTCTCCAAGACACATTGTGATGAACATGTCCAAAGTCAAGACAAAAGAAAAGATTCTTCAAGCTGTCAAGAGTAAGCACCAGTTGACCTAGAGGGGCAAATCCATCAGGGTGACTGCAGACTTCTCTAATGAAACTTTCCAAGCAAGAAGACAATGGTCATTTACCTTTAATCTACTTAAACAGAACAATCTCCAGCCTAGAATTCTATATCCTGTGAAGCTAACCTTTAAAATGGAGAAATCCATTTCTCCATTTGATGAAGAAATCAATTTCTCCATTTGATGGAGAAATCAAATCATTTACTGATATACAAACATTGAGGAAATTCGCCACAAGACCAGCTCTATAGGAAATACTTCTACCTGTTCTACACACTGGCCATCAAAATGGATCAATAGCAAAGTAAGAACTCAGAAATTAAAGGACAGAATCTAACTTCCACACTGATGCAAAAGATAAAACTAAGGAATGGACTCTCACAAAATAAGATGAATAGAACACTCCCACACTTATCAATTATCTCAATAAATGTTAATGGCTTGAATTCCCCACTGAAGAGGCATAGATTGGCTGACTGGATTAAAAAACATAAGCCATCCATTTGCTGTCTCCAGGAAACACACCTAGCTTCAAAAAACAAATTAAAACTCCAAGTTAAGGGTTGGAAGACAATTTTTCAGGCAAACGGAATTCAGAAGAAAAGAGGAGTTGCAATCTTATTTTCAGATACATGTGGATTGAAAGCAACTAAAGTCAAAAAAGACAAAGATGATCACTTTATATTGGTCAAGGGAAAAATACAACAAGAAGACGTTTCAATTCTAAATATTTATGCACCCAATTTAAATGCTCCCAGATTCTTGAAACAGAGCTTACTCAGTCTGAGCAATATGATATCCTATAATACCATAATAACAGGGGACTTTAACACTCCTCTCACAGAGCTGGATAGATCCTCTAAATAGAA
Organism: Arctocebus calabarensis; assembly: GCA_963573935.1. Classification (NCBI taxonomy): domain Eukaryota; kingdom Metazoa; phylum Chordata; class Mammalia; order Primates; family Lorisidae; genus Arctocebus; species Arctocebus calabarensis. The sequence continues at coordinate 6,489 of CAUYON010066793.1, read as the reverse complement.
ATTAAACAAGGATATAAGGGACTTAAAATGAGACCCTAGAACAACTGTGCTTGTTAGATGCATATAGAACACTCCATCCCACAGATAAAGAATATACATTCTTCTCATCAGCCCATGGAACATTCTTCAAAATTGATCAGATCCTAGGACATAAAACAAACCTCAACAGAATCAAAAGTATTGAAATTTTACCTTGTATTTTCTCAGACCACGAGGCACTAAAGGTGGAACTCAACTCCAACAAAAATGTTCAACCCCACACAAAGGCATGGAAATTAAACAACCTTCTGTTACATGATAGTTTGATGCAGGAAGAAATAAAACAGGAAATCATTAACTTCTTTGAGCATAACAACAATGAAGATACAAGCTACCAAAACCTGTGGGATACTGCAAAAGCAGTTCTAAGAGGAAAATTTATCGCTTAAGATGCCTACATTCGAAAACCAGAAAGAGAGCGCATCATTAAACTCACAAGCCATCTTATGGAACTGGAAAAAGAAGAACAATCTAAGCCTAAACCCAGCACAAGAAAAGAAATAGCCAAAATTAAATCAGAGATCAATGAAATTGAAAACAAAAGAATCATTCAGAAAATTAATGAAACAAGGAATTGGTTTTTTGAAAAAATAAATAAAATAGATAAACCTTTGGCCGGACTAACTAGAAATAGAAAAGTAAAATCTCTAGTAACCTCAATCAGAAATGATAAAAGGGAAATTACAACTGATGCCACAAAGATACAAGTGGTCATCTCTGAATACTATCAGAAACTCTATGCCCAGAAATTTGACAATGTGAAAGAAATGGATCAGTATTTGGAATCACACCCTCTCCCTAGACTTAGTCAGGAAAAAATAGAGCTCCTGAACAGACCAATATCAAGCACCGAGATTACAGAACAGTGGAAGAATTTCTTTTTTGTTTTCTTATTCACAACATAATGTCTACAGACATGACACACTTTTCAGTTTCATATGCATTAGTAACATTTCTTTCTATCACTTTCTTAGGTCTAGACCAGGGATCAGCAAACTACAAAACAAGAGCCACATGAAACTGCTTGCATAAGTCTTTCAAATTTTCCACTCTGATTTCAGTATCACAATGGTTTGACATGCACCAAAATATGTGAATGAGCTTGTTAGTAGTCAAATATTGTACATCGTTTTTTTGTTCCTTCGGAATTCCTATTTCCTTTCCATTTCTTCTATAAAATAAATTATAATTTCTTTATGTTTAAGAGATGTTTATTGACTACCTTTTCATTTTTCTCTGCAACAAAAATCATATATTGCAGTTTATAGCCGTATACAATAAAGCAAAATAAATGCTATAAATTTTGACAAATAATGATTAAATTTTAAAAAGTAAAAGCTTACGGTGGCGTCTATGGCTCATCAAGTAGGGTGCCGGCCCCATATACCGGAAGGTGGAGGGTTCAAACCTGGCCTCAGCCAAACTGCAAAACAGAAAAATAGGCAAGCGTTGTGGCGAGTGCCTGTAGTCCCAGCTACTCAGGAGGCTGAGTCAAGAGAATCACCTAAGCCCAGGAGATGGAGGTTGCTGTGAGCTGTGACCCCACGGCACTCTACTGAGGGCAATAAAGTGAGACTCTGTCTTTACAAAAAAAAAAAAGAAAAGTGAAAGCTTATTAGAAAATTATCACTTAATGATCCTGGATGAGGCTTTTGTAATTCACATACCCATAGGCAAATATATGAAAGTTACTTATTTTCAGAATGAGATGCGCTTAGCACCAATGCTGGTCTTCTTTTTAGTTATTATAAATTTAAGAGCTAGCTGAGAACCCTTGTTCACATAAATAACTAGATAGAGGTAAAAGGAGCTAAATTTTTTTTGTAATGTCCCTGAAGACTTAGAAATCCTTTCAAGTTATATGGCAAAATCATATCGTGATTATCCAGAATATTTTTAATGATCTGTAACTGATAACTAGTTCCTCTCTCAATTTTGTTGGCACCCAGGAGTTCAAACCCACTTAGCCTGCAAAAGATTTTGTTTCCTAGTCCTTTGCTGAACTTAGTTTAGTTTCTTAATTTCTGGTAATTTTGCCAAAAAAGTCTTTTATAACTTATCAAATTACTATTACTTATTGTTATTTTTAGAGAAACTTCATTTTTGTAACTTAAGTTAGTTCAACTGAGAGTTTTAAAAAGAATATAAAGTTAGAAATCATACATTCTTTGTAAACAAAGAATAAGTATGCTGAATTTCAGTTTCCTGGGACATCTGAAAATGTCTTTAAAAGGCCAGACAGGTAGACAGGGTTGGGTACTTGACAGTTGTTATACACAGATGAGTTAGCAATTCACTTAATGGTTGAAAAGGAGCATGTTTATCATTATGCATTTGATAGTATTAGTATTAGTATCAACATCTGAGAGGAAGGAATTATCTCTAATTAAATAAAGTTTATTTTGTAAAGTTCAGGATATTATGTTCTAGTATATGTTTTGGGAACAATTTATCCCACACCTGTACAAAGGTAGATATTCTCTTTTTAAGAACGCAATTTAAACCACTTTATGGAAAGTAACACCAAAAGGGAAGTGTTGGCCATCAGTAATTGGCAGGTGTAGACAACTTAATCATTTTAGTTATTTATATATAACTATATAAATGGAATCTATATAAATCTAATAACTTCATGGCAAAAAAAAAAAATAAAGGATTGAGCAGCAAATGGCTGATGAGCAGAAGTGAGAAGATGTTGTGCTCAAATAAAAAATAAATAGGCGTATATAGCATCCCATAATCTGTTGGCAAAATTTAGTGAAAATGTTTTCCCCACCAGTCTGAATAAATGTTCAAAAAAGATATTGATACAAAACTAACTTGGGTCTATGGTCCATTTCCAGATATAACACTTATTTATTGGAAGCTTTGGAAATTAGTGTGGAACTGTTCATCTGTTCCTCAAAGTCATGTACATATGCACCTGGGATGAACCAAGGCATGGGTGAAAGACTATTCTCTAAGCTCCATCACCAAGCATGCAGAAATTCAGAAAGAACAATTTTTGTGATAGATTGAGCTATCATTTAAAAATAAATATTAATACTCAAATTCTTAGGTTAATGGATATGTAGATAAGATAGATAAGAGCCAGAGCTTGTCATCATGAGAGTCCCTTAGAAGCAATGCATTAGGTATTAGAAAAGGCATTAGCAATTAGTTAGGTATTAGAAAAGGTGAGATTAATGAACAAAGTTTGTCATATCTCATGCTGCCCCACTTTACGATGAATTTAGAACATGCCAACACAGACAAAATTCCGAGTTTCTAATGCCTTGCTTCAAGGTTAACATAAATGTATATGGAAAAAGCAAAGACCTGAAGCCCTATCAAGGATTTATGGTTCCTTGATTAGAGGAGGCTTTATCAACACCAGTGAGGAATGATTGGGAAGGGAGAGATGAGAAAAAAAAAAAAAAAAAAACAGAACCTCTAAACTTCAGGGTTTTTTTCTGGCAGATCAGCTTTTGGAAAGAATACATGTAGAAACTGATAATTTGGAAATTGATTCTCTCAAAACTACATTTATATATTCCTTAGAAAGTCTTTGACAAGGAGTATGCATTCCTCATTTAACATCACTAGCATAGAGAATAAAAATGAGAAAAAAATAACAAAGTGGAAGCAAGTGAATGAGTAGAAAGGCTTAGAAGAGAAATGATATTACAGAAGACAAATCAAGGAGTTCACTGTAGGATCTTCAAAGAAGGCAGCAGATATAATTCAAAGATTTTTCATGAAATAAAAGAAAGATATGAATGTTCATATGGAAAGGGCACAGCCTGAAAAAATCAAGCTAGATGGTCAACTTAGGGATATAGCTTCAGAAAATTGTTGAACTTCAAAGAATTCTTTGGGAAAGTAGGCAAAAAATAAAAAATGAGTATCTTATGGAAGGGTAACTTACAGAGCTTATCAGACAAGCTTAAGAGTGACTAAAAGACAGTGGAACATACTTTTTTGGGAAAGTCTGACTCAAGAATTTTATTTCCAGCCTATCATTCTAATTCTGTACTAAAACAACCAACAAACTGTTCTAAATATTCAAGAACCGAGCAGAGGGGATATTACTTCACTGAGCCTTTTTGATGAATAAGAGCATGATGCATTTTAATTACTTAAGAAAATTCTTGACAGGGAAAATACCATACAATAATTTGATGGTGAACACTGAATCTATTTAACTACAGAACTAAAATTAAACAAATCTGGGGGTTTTGATTACAGAAGAGATTGTAAATGTAAACATAAATAAACTAAGATATTATGAAAATAGAATAAAATAACAAAAGTTGGGAAGAGAAGGGATAAAAACATAAATGTTACAAGTACAGTAAATCTTTAAAAGCTGAAAGATCAAAAGATTTGATGTAAAGGTATAAATATCTTTTGATAATGATATTTTTTAAAGAACTCTTTTAAGTAAAACAGACATGTAAAAAAATGTAGAAATTATAAGTGTGCATATTGTTAAACTTTTACAAAGGAAATATATAAATGTACCCATATAAAAAGGACCCAGATTGAGAAATACAACATTCCCAGCACACAGAAGCCTCCCTCTTGTCTCCTTGTTGTCGTGATAGCTCCTTCAAGGGCACCCACTATACTGATTTTCAACTTAATAAATTAGTTTTGCCTGTTTCTTTTTTTTTTGAGACAGAGCCTCAAGCTATCACCCTGGATAGAGTGCTGTGGCATCACAGCTCACAGCAATCTCCAATTCCTGGGCTCAAGCGAGTCTCTTGCCTCTGGCTCCCAAGTAGCTGGGACTATAGGCGCCCACCACAACACCCGGCCATTTTTTGGTTGCAGCTGTCATTGTTGTTTGGCAGGCCCGGGCTGGATTCGAACCCGTCAGCTCAGGTGTACGTGGCTAGCGCCGTAGCCGGTTGAGCCACAGGTGCCGAGCCAGTTTTGCCTATTTCTTAAGTTGGTATAATAGGATTAATGTACTATGATGTGTCATGTTGTTACATGTAACAATAGCCCGTTCATTGCCAAGTATATGGAGTGCTCAATTATATGAGTATATCACAATTTATTTATCCACGCAACTATTGATGTGTTGGTTTTAGTAGTAGGCTATTGTGAATTACATTTGCCTTCTTGATAAAAACACATACATGCTTTTCTAATAATAATTATTTTTTTTTCCTGAGACAGAGTGTCACTCTGTTGCTCAGTCTAAAATGCCAAGGCATCAGCCTAGCTCACAGCAACCTCAGATTCTTAGGCTCAAGCAATCCTCCTGCCTTAGCCGCCTGAGTAACTGGGACTGCAGGGCCCCACCACAACACCCAGCTCAGGAATAATTATTTGAGGGGAAAAATAAAATGAGTTAATTTAGTATTTGCCAAAAATATTATCCTTGACATATAAAATGGAAACTCTAACTTTTGATTTAACCAAAAAAATTACAGCATAACTATAAAAAGAAAATGGAAGAGAAGTAGGTAGGTTTAAGGGAGCTGTAACTTTACTGAAATGAAAAGTCAATAGATTATGTATAGTATTAATCTAAAAAGAATGTTATATAATATAAAACTTACATTAGTATTTAATATTTATAATATCCAAAACCAAGTTCAAATATTTTCCTATACAAAAACCAAATTACTTTAAGATAATTATGTAAGGGAAGTTTTACACATCCACAAATTTTTTGACTTAAAAAATGAAGTATTAAGTCAGTGTTGGAAAAAATATGGAAATAACTGTCAAAAGAAATTGCCAAAATAACTGGAAGTAATGATCTCAAAGGAATGGAAAGGACTGCTTTGGTTACAAGTCACATCGTATAGTTTGAACATCCTTACTGAAAATGCTCGGGACCAGAAGTGTTTCTGATTTCTGATATTTTTGGATTTTGGAATATTTGCATATATGTAATGTGCTATCTTAGGGATGGAGATGCAAGTCTAAATACAAAATTCATTTATTTTTCATTTAATTTATGTTTCGGGCTATGTATGCCTTATACACATAACCTGAAGGTAATTTTATACAATATTTTTTAATAAATGTGTTCATGAAACAAAGTTTGTGTACACTGAACCATTCAAGAATAAAGGTCTCGCTATCTCAGCCACCCATGTGGACAGTCTGGGGTCATTTGGCATCACCAATGTTCCTGACTCTGAATTTAGATGCTATTAATTAGGCAATCATTTTCTTACACTTATTCACATGTAAGTACTTAACAGTAAAAAATATGAGGCACCATTAATCCAGTGAAAAAATAATGTGTTCAGGGCAACTAAAGAGCATGGCAGCAACTCAGAATATCTGGGCATGCTGAATAAACTGTATTTTGAATGCTTGTGTTTTAGATGTTACGAGTCACATGAGGTCAGGTAGGGAATTTTCAACCTATGGTATCATGTTGGCACACAAAAAGTTTTGTATTTCACAACAACCAAAGCAAATAGACAACCTACCCAATGGGAA